>LPNX010505430.1:425294-523333 GCA_001517045.1 Pseudotsuga menziesii
CGTTGGATGCAGAATTAAATTCCACATCCAACAAACTCTCCCGCTTATATTTTGAGTAAAAATGCAGGGAGATATGTCGAAAATACAAACAACAAAAAGTAGTTTTTTCATTCTTCCTCCAATTTTTTTTTTTTGTTGGCAAAGTGGTGAAACCCCCCTGACTAGCAGGGTTACCATTGGCTAAGTAACCATGAACCAGGGGCATATAAGCTATCAAAATAACCTGGGGATCCCACCCGGCCTGGATCACACCAACCCTTAACATGGTTGGATTTTTTGGTATCCAACGAGATTAAAACCGATGACCTTTCAGCTTAGGGGGCATCTTAACCATACCCCGCCACCAACTGTTCTACATCTCGTGTATTCTTTCCTTCGAAATTAATAACTATTATTTTACTATTTTAACTATTATTTTATTATTTTAACTATTATTTTATTATTTTCCTTAGGAGGCCCATTTTAGACCTCAAATTTCCTCTAATGCCAATGATAGACAACTCTCAAAGAACTGTCGTAAGGTACAATCCTGCTGAGATGGTCCTACCTCTATAGATTGATCAAAATAAAATGGCATATAAATAATTAGTAACTTACCTGGATTTCTCCCAATTGCATTCTTTGCACCAAAGAACGTGTCTTTCTCTGTCATAACATCAAATGCCACCTTTTTCTTTCCAGTGAGCCAAACTTATTTCCAGGGTCCATCATCTCCAGTTGTCATATCGGTGCGAGTGATGATACCAACGTCGACATCCTTCATTCGTGGCTCAGCCTGAATTCTTGCAATTGTCAGTCCTTGATTCAAGTTAAATAGCAGGTTCTGATTTAATGGCTGATTCATTGGCTAGTTCTAATTCTGCGGTGGGACCTGGTTCTACATTATCGATTTCTTCTGTACTTGGAATGCATGCTGATTCTAATTCTGCATGTTTTTTAACTGAGAGTATTTCCAACCTGTGCAATCAACTGAGGGTAGTTTTCAACATTATGATCACTGGCTGCATAGTATGTACACTGCACATGAGGGCACTCCCTTTGATAATGCCCAAACACCCCATAGGTGTAACACTAGATTGATTCATGACCTCATCCTCCTCCTTGACCAAATCCTCCTCCTCGACCTATAAACCCTCCATGGAATCTTCCTCGGACTCCTCCTTGCTGAAACTACAGTTGGGCCATCTGTTTTTGCGGTGGGTTTGGTTGCTGCTAGACATAGTTTGCAGCTTGAACATATTGTGGTTGATTATACAATAGTCATGGTTCCTAGTTGTACTATGGTTGTAACACCATCTACAATTCCTGGTTGTACTATGTTTGTGCCACCATTTAGTCCCCAGGCCTGGCATGGAGGTCAGAGCATATCTGGGTCCCCTTGATAATCCATCGCAGTAGACGGGTAGTCCTCAACGACTACCGGGAGCTGCCTCCATTGATCTAACAACTCCTGAGTGAAGAAGTGACCCACCCTACCCCCTCCCTCACGTACCATCATCTCTCACCATCGACACATCCACGGCTCCCGAGGGCCACCATCCCACACTGCTACGTGCGGTTGGAGGGTCAGAACCCTCTCAAAGAAGAAGGTGCACAAGAAGGAATCAAAGTAGAAATCCCCACCCATTAACTTGGCATGGTTTAGGGCATGCCAAAATATGAATAACTACACCTAGGACCATCAAAATTATGTGCCCCCCATATCACTCTCCACCATATGGAGCTTTCCCCCGGATATCTTGTGGTTCCTAGATGAACCCAAGATACGCAACACAATTGCTGTAACTGCATGAGTCTAAAGACTCTCAATGTCACACATCAAAATATATGATCCCCGTACATACGCAAAGGAATAACAGTGCATGTCACAGAGCTCCTCAAGCATCTCTATCAAAACCCCAAATTTTCATAAAAATGTAAAATTTTGAAAAATACATAAAATGCTGAGAATGCAATTTGCTAATAGCTAACAGTTATCTATAAAAGAATTAGTTACCATATTAGTTAATGCATAATCTTAATTAAGTAACTTATCATTCTACTTTTTGATACTAGGTTAAGTTTAACTTGTGTAATAATTCCTCTTTCAGTTTGCTGATGAGTTTTAATTTGCGACAAGTAGGTGGAACTGTCTTGGATTCTGGGGCTTACTTAGCGTTTAAGCTAACGCATAAAGCTTTCTTGTCCTTACAGGTTTTACAGGTATGAATGATCAAGTAACACCTTTTAATTCCATAAAGCATCCAACTATATTTCTATTTACAAAATAAAAAGCTTGTTAAATAAACTGTTACATATCAATCTACTTCTATGAGGTAAAACAAGTAGTTTGTTTCCTTCAATTATTTTTGTCAACGATATACATGTAGAAGAGTTTCTTTCTTAAATGTAAATAGCAACAGTAATTACTTTCCCTAGTTCACAACTTGTGATCTTTGTCGTAAGTTATTTTCACCTAGAGTGCATAACCTGTAATGCTATAATGATTGTTCTAACAGTAATATACATTATCAACTTATAATAATAGTATAACCAACTGCTTGTTATTCATTTTTTGTAATGAAGATTGCTTCCTATAAGGTTCTAAACATTACAGTGAAATCTAAAGTCCTAATACTTAGAGTCTAGTGGGATTGTTCCACTTTAGTTTCCTACTTTATTTTTATAATACTTCTCTTGAATTAAGCCTCTAACCACAAGAGTTAACTTAGGTCAAGTCTTCATTAGAGATTGATTTAATACCTCATGCAAGTACTAGATATTTCTAAAAGATTATGTTACTAATCAAAAACATGGTGTAGCTAAAATTACTTATCATGGTTGAGTAAATAACCAATATCTAGTAACTTCGTTGATCTGAGCTATGTAAAGAATTCATAGCCAACATTCTAGTATTTTCCACCCACTGAAAACTATAATTTTCTATGATACTCCCCGATTCACACATGAACTATCTTGTTTATAAAACATCCATGTTTACCAGTAATTCTGGTTATAAACAAATAAGGTTTATAAAGTTCATGATCCTATTTGAAACTATGTTCTATAAAATTATCAATTCATAACTTAAACGTTGGTGGTAACAAGATTAGCTATGTAGATTCTATTAGGAATACTTTATTAACATCATAGTTTGGCTAGGTGATGAGATAGCCTTTTAATTAGTATCTCCAAAGTATCATAAGATTTACTTTCATGAGATTTACTTCATAAACTTAGTTTCGATAGCTCAAGGCTTATCAACATTTGTAACTATACTATTGATGTTATGAATAAATGGATAAATCGTTAGTGAAGAACTAAAGCTTCTATGCATAAAATATTTTGGGCAAGCATATCGATTTAGATATTGTATCGAATTCATGTTCAACAAAAAGCTTAATATGAATTAAGATATAATTATAAAGTTCATAATGTAACTTGCAATGGAAAAGGGATGTGGTGTTAGACCACTCCATCGATGGGATTATGTGTAAGGTTGTGTATATAAAAGACTTTGAAATCTCCCTCGTCCTAAACTATACGATGACTATATTATAAGCTTGCAAATGATTCGAGGGTTCATAGTTTATGCCATGCAACTGCAGGTTGGAATCCATGAACACGTAGAACCTTTGAATGATTACAATACTATATGATTGTGCATAAAATTATGTTTTGAATAATTGGGAATCATTGGCATGCATGAAACTATATGATCGACCCACTGCATGGTTGAATAATTTGTGAGACCACATGTTTCCTTCTCGGCCAAGTGTTGGAAGTATAAGGGTTGGTGTAACCCTAATCTTTGTCATTCTCCTCAGTCAATTTCGGTCCTTTGAGATGCTCTGCAACTGTGTCCATGGCCACCATGCTTACCCTACTGTGAACTTAATGAGCTCCCGTCGTGGTTTACAATATTCAGTTTCCTTCTTCGTGCTCGAACCCTTGCTTACACTATGAATTTATCCTGGAAAGAGTTGTGAGGGCCATGACTTACATCTTACGCCCTAGTCTGTGTTAGTTTTTGGTTCATTCCTCCACGGCCTACCTGTTGGGATTGTTTAAAGGGATTACTTGCTTCTGTTACAGTTTGGTTTTTGTCATAGGGTTTCAAGAGTGTGGTTCTTATGCTTTGCATGTGGTGACAGTTTTGAGCTTTACCATCCGTTTCTTGCTTGACCGTTTCTCCACCTTCTTCTGGCTGCTACTAGCAGTGGTTTGTGCATGCGCTTGAACCATCTCTGTCATAGGAGATATGAAGGGTTGGCTCTTTGTCTCGATGGTGGTAGCGTTCTTGTTTCTCAATGGCTACATTACCTTTGCTTCCAGGTATTAAAATTGCTTTTAAACATTTTCTTAAAATTTACTCTTAAATTAGTTACAGTATGAGCATATTTTAATGTTGTGGGTTCGTATCCTGGTAGGTAACGAAATAAAACTCTCTTTGCAGTTGGTATGAAATGAGTAGGGTCGGATTCCTGGTTACGGTAAGCCCTGGTCAACCCATGGCAATCCACGCTTGTCAGTTCTTTATAGAACAGTTTTTCAGTTGGAAGTCGTGGCCTGTAAGTGACTCTTCATGGGTTACTATTTCTCGGTTTGCTTGTTTAGTTTTTTACTAACCCTTGCTATTAGCAGTGTTCTCTGGCTTATGCCGTGACTTGCAAATTTGATTTTACTCATTTTGTGTATAGTTATGTAAAAATATTTAGCGACCTATCAAACCATTGTTTGTTTAAACTTTAAGCATAAATATGTAACTCTCTTGAGCTCGAACTCGGCTATTTTTATGCTCTTACTGTAATTTTATATACTAGGTTTTTTACCCTATTTCGACTGTGTAAAGAAATCTTTACTTGTTAAATTTATCTTGCATTAAAATGTATTATTATATCCTATTCTTTTATTTCTTTCTATTACAATATTTTGTTTATAAGCTCGGATATTCGAGCAAGGGTTAATCCTATTAGTGACCTGTGTATAAAATAATTTCTTTAATTATTCTGTAGGTTTTTATTTCAATAATAAAGGTTAAATTAATTATTTGCTACAAGTATAGAGTTATTATAATTCCAATGTTATCTTTCTCTGTCCCTATAGGACTGTAATAATATTTTTTAGTTTAAAGGTTCAGAATACTAAATAAATCCAAATCCTTGGATTATTGCTTATTTGATTATTAATTACAATGTTATTACTATGGATTACAATGTTATTACTATAAATTATAGTGTTTAATACTATAAATTGTAATGTTTAATACT
Organism: Pseudotsuga menziesii; assembly: GCA_001517045.1. Lineage (NCBI taxonomy): Eukaryota > Viridiplantae > Streptophyta > Pinopsida > Pinales > Pinaceae > Pseudotsuga > Pseudotsuga menziesii. The sequence goes on from LPNX010505430.1 coordinate 430,544, forward strand.
ATGAGGGTTTCGACCGTGTACTTTCTTTTATAATTAATCTTTGTTTAGTTTATTTAAATGAATTAGTTCATTTATAAATAATATTTATTAACTATTATTTACCATTGCATTCAGTCTATTTTATAAGTACATAGATAGGTTTTGTTATTATTTCCTTGTTACAATATTTTAGTTGCTGTAGTTAGTTTATTTGTAAAAGTAACTATACCAGTACTACCCTACTTGAAATGTGGATATTTGTAGATGTAGTTAAGCAGTATGAAAAATGAAATAAACTAAGTAAAAAACTTGGTTCTTTCTTCACAGAAATAAGTGAGTGTTTATCTAAGTTAATTCGTTTACCTATGTTACAGGTTAATAGTATCATTTTAAAAAATACAGTTTGATTAAGAAAATAACCTATTTACAGTAATCAACTTGTTAAAAGAAATAAACCTACTGTTTGTAAATTATTATGAATACTTCTTTGCTAGCATTCTTAATACAATAGTCTAGTTTTTAAACAATAACTTAATTAGATAGATTAGTATTCTTTCCTGAAAACATCTATATACAGAAATAAATTACTCCATTTTTCTAAAATAAAAAATAACTCTATTCAATCCAGATTTCTATCATATCTTCATCTATTTTAAACACACTGCCCGTGCTAGAGTACGGTCTGGTTCATTCCAGACAGGGAAAAACACAGGTAGGATTATTTCATCCAATTACAGATTCAACATTCAAATAACTAAAAGATCATAAACTCTAATAGTTCACTACAAAACATGTAAATCATTCATTATTAATTCATTCTCAAATATGAACTTTTAACACAGCAAACAAAAGACTATAGAACCTGTTTTTAAAGCTAGATGACAACAGCGTTGGGAGGCCATTCCTCCCTACCAACTCTTGGAGAGCACTCAAACAACGTCTTCTCAAGACCCCCAAGCCTGTTCCTGGTCTCCTTGGCTGAGAACTGGTGGAGCAAGCAACAAAATACTAGTCCAATGAGTTAGTACTAAATCTGCACTCAACAGCAAGATCTTTCAGCTAAAAAGTTGTACTAGATCACTTCTATAGTTTTACCCCTCAAAAACCTTCCACAAATTCCATTCCCAATGAAATCCTTTGAAGTACATTCACCTGAATCATTCTCTTCTTGGAAATGAGCAACCTCAGCTCTGTTCAATGGGAATTTTATTAAGATTTCCTAGGTTTTTTTGGGTTAGTTGTCATTAATTGAGCCACCTACTCTGATCCCACTTTCTTGGGGGATCATGACCCCAAATATAGGGAGGTTTCCACCTACAACATTGGAAGTGTTTGAGGATGTTTCCACTTGTCTATTTTCTCTCCACTAGTCTCCTCCACCAACTTGACTACTAAACACTCTTTTAACAACTCTCCCAAGCTGTTGTCTCCACGTTTTATTTTTTCATAATTACATTCAACATCCTTGACTCTGCCGAGTCATCAATTACAACTTAGCATAAAATTTAAGATATTGTCTTGAAATAAAATCAAATATGATAATATTATTTTTTGCAAAATTGGGGCATGTGACATACACACCACCTTAGAATATAACATCATCCTCGATGTTATTTATTCTTCATCCTCATAATTCCCTTGGAACAGAATTGGATATGCATCTTTCATTTTACTTTCCAATTCCCAGGTGGCTTCCTCTGGACTAAGGTGCTTCCATTGCATCTTCACTTGTCCAATGGTGCGGTTCCGAAGTGTGATCTCCCTCCGCCTGAGAATACAATCCGGTTCCACCAGAAAATCTCCTTCTGGTTCCACCTGTACATCATTCCAGTTAACAACATGAGTAGCATCATGAACATATTTCTTTAAAACGTAAATGTGAAAAACGTTATGTACTCTTAATTTAGGTGGTAATGCTAATTGATAAGCTACTTGTCCAATCCTAAACAGAATTTCAAATGGGACACAGTAACGAGGTGCCAATTTTGCACAACTCACCAATCTCAGAGAGCTCTTTCTAGGCCTTACCTTAATGAACACATGTTCACCTACTTGAAACTCCCTTGGAGTTCTTTTTAAGTCTTCTTGACTTTTCTGCTGATCCTACGCCACTTTCAGATTTCCCTACACTTGTTTTACAATTTCTTCCATTTCTTTTAACAGTTCTGGACCTAATACCATTGTATCTATTACATTTTCGTCCATATAAAATTTCAAAAGGACTAAATCTGGCCGATGTCTGATAATTATTATTATAAGTAAATTCTACCAGATGTAAATAGTCCTCCCGTTTACCAGGCTGGTCTTTCACATACATTCTTAATATATCTTCTAATACTTGGTTTACCCTTTCCATTTGTCCATCTGTTTGAGGATGGAAAGAAGTACTGAAATTTAATGTAGTGTTTAACCCTTTAAAAAAAGACTTCCAAAAGTTTCCTGTAAACTTAGGATCTCTATCTGAGATTATGACTTTTGGTACTCCATGCAATCGAAAAATATGTTTTAGAAAAATATCAGCTATGTTTGCAGCTTTATAAGTAGTTTTAACAGGTATAAAGTGAGCTACTTTACTTAACTTATCAACTACTACCATGATAGAATCATTCTGATTTTGATTTCTAGGTAGTCCAATTATAAAATATAGACTAATTATTTCCCATTTCTAGCTAGGGATGGGTAATGGCTGAAACAAACAAGTTGGGTTTTGATGTTTAGTTTTTACCTGTTGACATTCCAAACATCTAGCAATATATTCTGCTACTTCAGTTTTCATATTTGGCCAGAAATACTCTTTTCTTAACATGGTTATAGTCTTTTGATAACCTAGATGACCTGAATATGGTGTTTTATGAATTTCATCTAGAATTAACAGCTTAACTTTAGGTACATCAGGTACATACATTCTATCTTTATACAGTAAAAATTCATTTTCATTTAAACTGTAACCTTTAATTAATTTTTTTGTTGGATTTTCTTTAGCTTTAACTTGCAAACTTTGGTAAATTTCATCTTGTTCTATTCCTTCTTTAAGCTGTTCATTTAAGTCTGAAACATAGGTGTTGATAGCTGCTGCAAAATTTAGCCTTGCATTCCTACTTAATGCATCAGCAAATTTATTTTCTTTACCTTTTAAATGCTGAAGTTCAAAATCATACTCGCTTAAGAAAGCTAACCACCTAGCTTGTCTGGCATTTAGATTAGGATGATCTAAAATATAATTCAACCCTTTATTGTCAGTCATTAAAATAAATTTTCTGCCAATTAGATGATGTCACCACATGTTTAAAGCGTGTATTACAGCTACTAGTTCCAGATCATTTGTTGCATAATTCTTTTCATGAATTTTTAACTTTCCAGACTCATAGGCAATAACATGTCCTTCTTGAGTCAGAACACCACCTAAGCCATCATTGCAGGCGCCAGTGCACATTACAAATTCTTTATTAGGATCAACTATTCTTAAAATAGGTGCACTGGTTAATAAATTTTTTAACTTTTTAAGTATTTCTTCACATTTCTGATTCCAGTCAAACTTCTTTCCCTTCTTTTTCAAGGAAGTTATTGGATTTGCTATCCTCGAAAAACCTTCAATGAACCTCCAGTAGTAACCGGTAATTCCCATGAAAGATTGAACATCCATCACATCCTTAAGAACCGGCCAATCTTCGATTGCCCTTATCTTTTCACGATCTATGGAAATTCCTTCCTTGGTCACCACATGACCTAAATACTGACTCTTATCCTTGAAGAAATCACATTTACTAAACTTTGCGAAGAGTTGATGATCTCGCAACTCCCGCAAAACAATTTTTAGATGTTCTTTATGTTCTTTTTCAGTTTTTGAATAGATTAAAATGTCATCGATAAATATGACCACAAACTTATCTAAATACTTATGCATAACATTATTCATTAAACTCATAAAGACAGTTGGGACATTAGTAATCCCGAATGGCATTACGACAAATTTGTAATGACCATATCTAGTTCTAAAAGCTGTCTTAAAGATGTCTTCATCTTTAATCCTTACTTGATGATATCTAGACCTTAAATCTATTTTAAAAAACACCGTGGCTCCACATAGTTGATCAAACAGATCATCTATGCGGGGTAACGGATATCGATTTTTGATGTTCATCTTGTTTAACTGATGGTAATCTATGCAGAGTCGCATAGTTCTGTCCTTCTTCTTAATGAAGATGACAGGTGCCCCCCAAGGAGACACACTTGGTCGAATATACTTTTTATCAATTAATTATTTTAATTGAGATTTTAATTCATTAAGTTTGAGTATGTTCATTAGATAAGGGGCCTTTGAACTAGGTACTGCACCCGGTACCAGCTCAATGGTGAAATCCAATTCCCTTTTCGGAGGAAATCCTGAAATCTCTTCTGGGAATACATCAACATATTCTCTTAAGACTGGTATGTCTTCCACTTTTAACTTAGCTATTTTAATTAAATTTTTCTCATCAGTTATTGTTACTGCATAAGCTTTACATCCCTTTATAACATCTCTCTTAAGCTGTAGGGTAGAAATCTACCTTATGGTGGTTTTTCTAAGTATTCCTTTAATATTCACATGTCTCGGCTGAGGTCCCTGAAGATGAACACTAGTGCTAGGTCTGGGCTATGTGTGTGAAGGAATTTCCACCACTGGAGTGGATGCCACAATGTGACTACTAATTCCAAACCTCTCCACATGGAAAGGAATGGAAGTTCCCCCAGGCGTAGTATTAAGGTCACCAACTAGTTCAACATGAGGTACCAGACTAGGATCAGGAATATTAGGCATGCCATATCTAATGTGGCTAGTGTTGGTGGGTTCATGGCGAGTCTCTTCACTCGGATAGTACAACCAATACTGGGGGTCAGATGTAATGTAATCAGGAAAATGCAATAAATCATCTTGTGATGGTCCAACCCCATAAGGACCAGACTCAGGTGGAGTTCCATATGTTCTTGTAGGTTAAACTTCCGCTGTCGGAGGAAGGGAATGTGGAAGCTAAGGGACCTCAGGCTCTGAATGACTCACAGTGAGATCTCTGTGTGAATCAAAGTGATGACTATTCCACCTAGACTTTTTGGCTCTCTCTCCCAAGGGAGGAGGAGATAGAGAAAACAGAAGACCTGCTAAACGACAAGAGTGACGGGGAGTCGCACCCGGATCCACAATGACTCAACAAAAAGAAAATACTCGATCTATCTATGCAACCCTAAGAAGACTAGCATGCACAGAGCATACACCTAAGAAAATATAAATCCAAACAATAAGAAAACCAAGGGTAGGATAAGTGAGCTCCCAAATGAACCAGGTATGTCTCACCTAAGAGAGACTTGAGACTCACATACAAAACAAGTGGAGGTTCATAACCAATTATAGTGGCCCTCATCTTGAATGCATATAGACAATGTGCTATCTGACCCCTACCTAGCTAGGACACCTGTAAAATAACCTATGCAAATAGCCCCTCAATAACCTAGGTAAGGAAAGTAAGGCCACCTCTATATAACCAATGCTCAGGCGGACAGTCACAGGTGGGATCGACCGTATGGGCAGGGTAGCAAAGCCTGAAGCCTTAAAGCACAACTGGTACCAGAGGGGTGCACCAGTCAATACCTCAAAGGCCCCCAGATATGAATACAATCCTAGAAATATCTCTGGTGCTCACAGAAAGTGATTAGAGGTTATCCCAATCACAATCGCGTGCAGTGCCTATTGCTTAACTCCCATGTAAGAGGAGCATCCTGAGAAACACTAATTATACCAAGGGTTTCACACTCTCACCTGGGAATACACCTAATTGTTTTATTTAGTGGTATTGGACAATTAACTCACAATGAACTATTCCAAGACCCTAAAACCTAATATTGTTGATGCACCCTAGAAAATAAAAGAGTGTAAATCATTTTATTAAGTGTTGATTTTATTTTCCTGCTATTACTCAAAGCGTAATGTTCGTGCAACTTATGGTGTTATGACAGAACATGAAGTAAAATGCACGCCTAACAATCAATGCAAATGCATTGTGTAGAATGAAAAATAGGGTACGCTACTACGTGAAGTGCAAAAATTTTCCTTCAAATGTAAGTGCAATCATTCCTATATGAAAATATGACTAAAATTAACCAAGCAAACCTAATTCAAGTATCATGCCAATGCAAAATGTAAGAAATTCATAACTATGCAAAAAGCAAAATATTTTTGTATTTATGAATTAAATGGGATATAAAAGAAAAAAAGATGACTCTACAACCCTCAGACTCTGCAACCACTCACAAACAACATCCAAGCAAAGCATCAAGATAAAAGAGACCTAATGCACTAATATCAAAACAAAAAGTATAAAATGAATGACAAGAACATTTCTAAAAATGAAACTAAAAACTGACTCTGGTAAGAAACATAGGGTTTACACAGACTTCAGAAGCATCCAAGAAGACTCAAAAAATCCAAAATCACCTAGCAACACTTAATCCTCCCAATAAGGCTCAAAATCAAGGCATACATGACTGTTCTCAATAAATGAGCGTACATACGCTGCTATTTAAGGAAAACCCGCATGTATACGCGACTATGAAAGCTAAAACCGTGTAGAGGAAGAAAAAGGGAGAAAAATAAGGAAAACAGACAAGCTTAGACAAAATTTACTCCTCCAAGACTCTACCGGGAAAACATGCCCCGAGACCCGACATAGAAACAGAGAAATCAGAGCAATTCAAGTACATTGAATACCAAAAACCCCCAAAGAGAAACAACTAGGAACCTCCCTAGTATGGTCGCTAGTTTTGTTATGGAGAGAAACTTCCTATGGCTTGGGGTGTACCACAACAAACATCTAGACATCAAAAATCAACCCCTTCCCAATATACAAGAGAAACCAAACATATAACACTAAAGGATCTTGAATCATACCTTATTCTGGATGGTTGAAGTAGATCCCCATTGAGCTTTTTCCATTCCCTCTTGCACTAGCAATTTTATCTCAACAATAGAAAACAAGACAAGAATGCTATATAATATGGTGTTAGATATACTCTAGCATATATAAACAATAATGTATAAGAAATTAAAAATATCCATGGATTCAATATTCATTCAAATGCACATTATTAGACATGAAAAGATATTTCTATTAATCAAATCGGAGATTACACAAGTGATAACCTCTGTCGGCACGTCTGCAAACCGGAGAAACCGAGTCCTCCACTTGGGCCTCCACCACCTCAATCCTCCATCTCTCAATACCAAGCTCAAAAGAAAAGGAAATATTGGGAAGAACACGAAGTTCTCCAAAGGGACAAAGGGATGCAGACTCAAGTATATGGAAGATATGGTAACAATGGACTATAGTTTCATTGCTCTTCAATTCCTCCCCTTCGATGCATCCAAGGGGTTCCTTGTATAGCACTCCAAAGGGGTAATATAGGGTCGAAACCGAGCGATTTGGAGGCATATGGAAGGCCAAGAGTCAAGGGTTTCAGACACACATGAAGGAAAACTCCAAGAATATTTGGATTTATGCACACATCCTGATGTATGCGGGTTTGAGGTCAAAATTCACGTGTACACATGAGTATGGGATTAAAAGTCGTGTACAATAATAAACAAGTGTTTTTAGGGATGAACTTGGAAAAATCAAAGTATAATATCAGTCCATTGGGTCTAAAGAGTCTGCAGAGGGACAGGGAAGGCCATAAATATGTGATCAACCATGTGTGGTAAAATCAGCTATAACAATCCTCTTCTCCAACTCAGAATTGAACAGTAACAATGATACTTTGTTATGTGGTCCCCCCTGTTTATAATATTCATTAGGTTATTTTTTCTTTCGATCACTGCAACGCCATCCATATTTCATTTGATATGCCATTCGCACCGTTGGTTTCAGTTTTCTGTCCTCTCTCTTTTTATGAGACAATTGTATCATTTTAAATACTTGATTTTCTATACCATTTCCTAGAATTCACCTCGGTTTATGTGCCTTTGGCATATAAATTACTATGGACTTTTACTTGTCACCCTCTCATTTGAGTACTCAGTATGTAGTCTTATCTTTCCACCCCAAGTTGGTATGGGATGTTTACACATGATTTTCTAGAACTTTTTTTGGAGGTCACCTTGATTTGCATTTTTTTTTGCAAACCTTCCTATGCATGTATTGGTATGTTCAAGAGCCATCTGCTCAATCCATGCTACATGGTTGGTCACCTTTGACCACCTTTCATCGTCCCACCATAGCGCACCATTAGTGCCCCATGGCTTGGTTGAACAAAATGGAGTTTCAGTTAAGCTCTTTTTTTACTCCTGAAAAAATGAAAAGATCGCCAAGCGCATTTGCTTCCTTTCCCGCTCATCAAAGTATCAAAAAGGGAATCTACATAGTCTCATTGATATCCTTTTGTGGACTATATAGACTACCATAGGGAAAGGACCACCTCGGCACACTTAAGCGAGGAACGTTTCCCTTGGCATCATTTTATGCTTTCTCGGGTATTTGGACTGAACTCTACAAAAAATCTCGTCATGGGTTGTCTTTAATCTCTTTTCCATCCTTCTCATCAAGAAAATATCACCAAAACTTGGTTTCGTTCATGCTCATAAAAGAATTTGAATGACCATCTAGTTAGTACAGGTTTAACCTTTTTGAGCCTAATTGGATTACCAATGGTAAAGAAGTCTCCCATCCCCTAAAAGAATGGGTGATCTCTCCTATGTACACTTTTATCCTTTTTCAGGAACAGGAGACTATCAACGAAAAAAAGACCCCATCGGAGTAGTCTTCATGCTTTCAGACTCTTTAAAATTGAAAGAACCATCAAGAATTTACTTTCTCGGGCTCGCTAAAAATCCATGAGATCATGCCACAATGGTGTCTTTAGGTTCCACCCCACATATTAAAGTTTGGCAGCATTCCCCCTTTGGGCCACCTTTGTTCATAGTATTTTGTGACGAGTCTTCCTTGGATCCCATGAATATCAAAAGTATTATCTACCCCACCCCAAGTATTTCCCATCTGCAGTTAAATTCATAGTATAACAACTATGATCCCTCTCCCATGAGTCAGTTTCACTTGCTTCCAAGTAAACCCTGCTGTCATACTCTAAAAAAAGGAATTTTGAGTCCCCCATACTATTCATGCCCCGGATCACCCATTCTGTGCATTAGTCCCCAGATTGTCCCATATTTTTGGTTATCCCCCTCACACTTCTGGTCAAGGAAACATTATTTCCTTGGCATGTTGAAGGTCTCCCTCTGTCGATGACAACACATCTATTCTAGAGGCTAGACCTAGAGGCCCCTGTATCCTAGTTTCATTGACCTTATTGATGAGTTCCTTGGACCACTTGAGAGGAGTCCTTAGTTCCTCTCAAGATGGTTGTTTCTCACATGCTCGACTTCAGCAACATCATTCCATCGTTGAGATTTGTACAGGGTTTTGGTCCGTGTAGTATTTTGTCGAAGACCTCGGTTGTCACCTAACTCTAGCACATTGATGAGTCTATCTAAGGGACCCAGATAGGTTCACTTCCCTTGTGATTTCCAATTTTTGTTGGAGACAATGATCAGAAGCCCCTAGAGCAATGCTTCTGTATAGATTCATGATTGATATAACATATTGTACCTCAAAGACTCTGACTCTCTGTATGTGGGTACTCACAGTGATGTCAAACATCCAAATCCAACAGGTCATCATTTGTGAAGATATTGCATTCCATAAGAATGCCATGGGTTTGATGTATCATTTCTTTAGATGACTATTGTATTTAGCCTCTCCGTGAGGCAACCATTATGTAACAACATTTGTACATGATCAACTCTTATGTTTGGGAGCCTTGATCACATTATTCTTTTGAAATTGTTACGAGCATGGGTATGCCTGCCTCATCCATATGCATGTCACATATTATTTGTATCTCACCCATTTATGGGAACCAACATTAATATGAAAACAAAAACCCACCATGTCCCAAATGAGGAAGTGCCGCTTCTTCACAGGTCTCTCCACGATCCCCAAGGTCCAATGATGTCCATCGGCCATACGATGAGCTTCTGCCCTCACACATCAAGGGGGAATGTGTTATCTCAAAAAGTTTCTCATATAGCCTACACCACACAAAGACATCCATTTCCTAACCCATTCTACCTCCACACCCATTTAATCTATGTTTTTCTCTCAAAAGATCCAAACATACCCTCAAAGGGCTTAAAAGCCTACAGAAGAGCTTAAAAAGCTCAAAAAGGGGCCTAAATACTCTGAAAGGGATTAGAAACCTCAAAAGGAGCTAAGAAACAAGTGAAAGGGGCTTAAAACCCTAAGTAGGTCCCAAAGCCCTAACCAGGGCCTAAAACCCCTAAAAGTTGAGAAAAGAGATAAATATAGGGGTGGAGGTCCCCATCACACATATGACTCTTCCTTCTTGTCATTATTATTCCCACATGAGTACCTTGAAAGACCTTCACTCTCAAGCTATTCACCCCCACAACCCCATTTCCTCCATTTGCTCATTTCCTTGTGTGTTGAGGCAACCTCCACACTATCCCAGCCTGTGAAGAGGCATTGTTCCGAGTTTGGGCATGGTGGCCCCATTTTAAACCAAATTGGAAGGTATATTATCTCATTCTTGTTTTCTCATTTTGTAGTTTGTAGATGTTTAGTTATTTTTTCTTCTAACAGTTTGTTGCAGCTCTTTTTTATCCACAGATTCTACCCTTTCGTCCTATAGATGGACAGGAGGTGCATCTACACATGGCTAGGTATTTTGTCTAGCTACAGACCCTATTCTTTCAAGCACTTCAAAAGGTCCACAATATCTAGGTGACAGCTTGGCACAACTTCCAAGATTCAAGGAAATATTCCTTTCCCTCACTCTGAGGTAAACATGGCACCCAACACATAAATCTCTTTGCACTCTATGCTTATCTACATATATTTCATGTCTATATTGGGTAGCTTTCAGGTTCTTCCTGATCTTTGTAACCTCTTGCTCAATTTCCTTGAGAAACTCTTGAGCAAGCACAATCCTGTTCACTGGATTATCCCAAGTCACTGGTGTTGTACACCTTCTCCCATATAAGGATTCATATGGACTCATCCCCAAGGATGCTCGCTTCCCATTATTATAGGAAAATTCTACCAAGTGTAAATACTCCTCCCACTTGGTTGATTTGTCCGTCACATACATGCGAAGCATGTATTGAAGCACCTGACTCACTCTCTCTGTCTGACCATCAGTCTGAGGATGGTAGGCAGTGCTGAATTTCAACTTGGTACCCAAATATTCAAACAAACCCTTCCAAAACATGGAAGTAAACTTTGGATCCTTGTTAGAGACTATTTCCTTAGGAAATCCATGCAATCTGAAAATCTTCTTCATGAATATTTTTTCAATGGCATCAGTGTTATATGTGGACTTAACCAGTATAAAATTTGATGGCTTTGTCAACTTGTCCACCACAACCATGATGCAATCATGTTGTCTCCAAGTCATTGGAAACCTTGTAATAATATCCATGAAAATAACTTCCCATTTCCATTCTGGGACTGGAAGAGGTTACAACAAATCTACTGGGTGTTGATGCTCAACCTTCACTTGCTGACATTTCATGCACTTAGAAATATACTCAAAAATGTCCTTTTTCATTCCTGGCAAGAAATACTCCTTTCTAGCTGTAGCAATTGTTTTCTGATATCTTGGGTGACTAGAATATGGAGCTTGATGGATCTCATACATAAACATTCTCCGCAAGTCTGCTACACCTGGAATATAAATGATGTTCTTACAGGTAAGAAGTTCATCTTCTTCCAAATTATATCCCTCATACTTCTTTTCAAGGATTTCTTGCCGCAATTTGTCCTTGATTTGCACATACATTTCATCTTCAGCAACATGATTAACAATTTCCTATCTCAGATCTGATTGAAAAATACTAAGATGTGCCACATGCATTTCATGCAACTTCCTGTTGAGTGCATCAACCACTTTATTTTCTTTTCCCTTTATGTGTTTGATTTCAAAATCAAACTCACAAAAAAACTCTAGCCATCTAGCTTTCCTAGAATTTAATGTTGGTTGATCAAACAAATATTTTAGACCACAGTGCTCTGTCTTTAGCTGAAATTTTCTACCCATTAATTAATGCCTCCACATCTTGAGAGCATGTACTAAGGATGAAAGTACTAAATCATGAGTGGCATAGTTCTTCTCATGATCCCTCAATTTGTTTGACTCATAGCATACCACATGGTTGTCTTGCATAAGAACTCCTCTAAGTCCTTGATTACATGCATCAAAACACACCACAAAATATTTTTTTGGGTGTGCAATTTTCAAAACTAGCACACTTGTAAGAAGATTCTTCAACTGCTGGAATATTTCTTCACATCATGGTTTCCATTAAAACTTTATCCCCTTCTTTTGCAAAGAAGTGATTGAATGCACAATCTTGGAGAAACCTTCAATGAACCTCCTGTAGTATCATGCAAGTCCCATAAAAGATCTTACATCTGTCACATTTCTTGGGGTTGGCCAATTCATAATGGCTTCAATATTCTCAAGGTCTACAGATATTCCCTCCTCTGAGATAATGTGACCCAAATAATCAATTCTATCTTTATAGAAGTCACATTTTCTCAACTTTGCATAAAACTTATGCTCCCTTAGCAATTACAATACCATTCTTAGATGTTATTCATGCTATGCTTCATTCTTACAATAAACAAGAATGTCATCAAGGAAGAAAAGAACAAATTTGTCCAAATACTTGTTGAAAACACTATTCATGAGACACATAAATGTAGCTGGTGCATTTGTGAGACCATTTGGTACCACTAGAAACTCATAATGTCCATACTTTATTCTAAAGATTGTCTTATGAATATATTCATCCTTGATCCTTATGTGATGGTAACTAGACCTCAAGTCAATTTTTGAAAATACCTTTGCTCCTCTCATTTGATCAAAAGGGTCATTAATTCAAGGTAAAGGTTATTTATTTTTCACATTGAATTTTTCAGATGTCTGTAGATAATACATAATCTCAGTGTACCATCTTTCTTTTTCACAAACAGATTTGGTGCTCCCCAAGGGGACACACTTGGCATGGTATACTTATTTTCCAAAAAATCTTGTAACTGTATATTCATATCTAGAAATTATAGTGTTATCATTCTGTAGAGTGTCTTGGACACTGGTGTTGCTCCAGGAATAAGCTTAATTGTAAAATCAATGTCCCTTCTTGGAGGAAGTTCTGGAATTTATTCAGGAAAAACATCCCTGAATTCCTGCAATACATGAAAGTCCTCGAACCTAGGATTTTCATTCTATGATATCTCTAAAACATAGGATTCATACAATCTACAACCTTTCCTACATAACTTCTTCAGATGCATTGTTGAAGTATTCCTAACAGAAATCACCTTTGGAATGCCTCTTACAACCCTTAGGTTTCCTTCTTCATATAGACATTCAAAAGTCTTGTTGTAACAATCAAGCTTTACTCTGTGAGATTCCAACAAGTCCATTCCAATGAGAATATGATAGGAACCAAGTGCCAATACATTCAAATCTACATAAGTGACTAACCCGTCCATGACTAATTGACAATTCTCTACCAATTCACTAACTTTTCTCTTAGTTCTAGTGGCTAGTTGAACTAACCATGACTTGCTATGCTTTACTTTCTTAAAAGAACAAATCTCAACAATTCTAGGAGTAATATAACTATGCGTAGATCTAGGGTCAGTTAAAATATAAACAGATTTCTTAGCAATCTTACCTTCAACTTCAACCACAGTTGACTGGTGGTCTTCCTAGTGGTCCTCCAATGCTCCATAAACTCTAGGGATAGTCCTTGCCACTTGAACCACAACTTATGCTTCTTGAATATGGTGAAATTGAATTACATTCCCATTCCGATGTGGAAAATTCCTAAGTAGGTGGTTTCCTCCACATCCCCAACATTGGAGTGGTTCTCTGATCTCTTTTGGACCTCTTGTCCTATCTCCCATCACTTTGGTGGGATTAGTCACATCTTGTGATGGATTCCTTTGCTGATTTCAAATGTGAGAGGGTTTGAAACCTTTCTTCCTTTGGTCAATCTTCTCATTCCGATTGTATTTCCATTCCTTATGGTAATAAGGTTTTCCTTTATTTTGATCATAGAAATACTTATCTTTCTTGATAGGCCCTTCTAGATTTCTAGGTTCATCAAATTGAATTATGTCTTTGTAATACTGAGGTAACCCACTCAGAAAATGATGGATTTTCACTTTATCATATCTAATATACCTGACATACCTTGATAGCTTCAAGAACTTATTTGCATACACTTCCATGGTCAGTTGTCCCAATCTGAGCTCGTGGAATCCTTTAATCGTATCATCATAGTAACAATCATAGAGGTACTTTTGCCTGAAATATTTCTTGAATCGCTTCCACACAATGTTTCTTTCACTGATCTTCTTCACTTGTATGGGGTGCTCCAACCATATGGATTCTCTTCCAATCAAGTTGAATATGGTTACCCTAGCTTTCATATTTCCATAGAATCTTGGACTCGGAAATACTTTCTCATCTCAAGAAGCCAAGCTTTAGCTTCTTGACCGTTCTTTACCTCACCATCAAATGTAGGAGGCTTATCCTTCTTGAATTTATCACATGATCTTTTTTGGTAACGTCTCTTTCTCTTATTCCTATGAGAAGAAGAGCTTTAACCCTCAATGGGTCCTTCATAGTTAGATGATACACTAGAATACCTCTTTCTTCTTCTCACACCGCTCCTACTTCCTTTCGAATTTACTGTCCGATGCTCAGAGTTAATCCGCCTTTGGATGTCTGTCAAACTCTACAGCATGGTTGTATTAAGTGGATTCTTCTCTTCCTGATATTTAATAATTCTTTCATTGTCATGGTGGCTGCAAAATCTGGCGGAGTCTCTTGATATCTCCTCCCATTGGAATCTGTTTCAGCATTCCCAAATCAAATGTTTCCCCCCATAACATATGCCTCATTCTCATAGGGATCATGTGCATAATTCATGATGTAGGTTCTCATGGTGGAACCAAAAACCAACTTTTTCGAGTTGCACTATGAATCTACAAAAATGTCGTAATAAACATCATTGTTAGCTGTATAACGATTTTAGAATTTAAATTCCATGGTTAGCTGCAATGTTGCCACCAATAGTTCTGAAAACTATTCACTTGGCCCATCCAAGCCCAATATTGTAACCATTAGCTCCGATACCACAATTTCACGTCCCCTCCCCCTTGAAGTATAAACACGACTTTATATACTTTCTCTAATACCACAATGTCACATACCCATAGCTCGCATAGCTCAAATACGGTTGTGATATACTACGATGTCCATGAACCTGGTGCCCATAAACCTGACTAATGTGCGGAATAATTTTAGAAATTCTCTTTACTACCTCTTTAACATAGTTATGGGTCATGTAACATCCTTTAACATTCATTCCCAGGCTTAGAAACAACTGTAGCAGTTTCTCCTCCCTTGACAGATCCATTCTCTGACCGGAAATGCCTTTTCCGCACTGAACCTAACCTTTCTGCACACCATCTTTCGCCTTCTACTTGCGAAAATAGGGAATCAAAAACATAATTTGCATCAGAAATACCTTATCCACTTTTCGTATTCTACCTTCTGCTTGGGGAACTCGGAAATCGAAAGACCAACTTTCAACAAAATCACTTTATCCATTTTCTTCCTTCTACCTTCCTCCCTTCTTCCTTGCACTTGCGGAACTCAGGAATCAGAAGACCAACTTTCGACGGAATCACTTTATCCACTTTTCACCTTCCTCCTTCCACCCTTCCACCTTTCACTTGTGGAACTTGTGAATCAAAACTTAACATTTTGACGGAATCGTTCAGCCACATCCCGCCTTCCATAATCCTCCTTTCTGCCTTGTGCTTGCGGAACTCAGGAATCAGAAGCTCAACTCTTCCTTAGTACTTTTGACTCATTTCTGCTTTCATCTTCGGCCTTCTGTAGGAGGATCCCAGAAAGCATAAATCCAACATTCTACATTGATTTCAACTTATCTTTTCCATTTTCTGCCTTTTGCGGGTGTATTTCAAGGGGCGGAAATGCTCAGTCATGTGCATTCTAACTCTGTAACGGGATTCTAGCCTCGATGAACTTAGGAAAAATGCACCGGTAACCCAAAAACATATCCAAAAGTAAAATACATGAAAATATAACAGCAGTAAATATTCTTAAATAATATAACAAGCGTTCAAAACATTAATAAGCAAATACATTACAGAGTTAAGAATAATTAGAGAATACTTATCTTGAAGATGAAGTTGTCCTGTAACTAGTTATGTCACTGCAACTTTCCACCCAACAATAGGGTAGTGTGATCATTAATCTCTCAACACCACTGTCACCCCCGAGCTGGGCATGATTTCCATGAGGAACTAGGGAACAACAAACTCACACATAGCCAGCACACATTAAAACATAGTCAAGCAAACCTTCATTTGGGTTTATCAAATGGTCCATCCAAGCCAATACACAATTGGGTTTCACAGGCTACTAAAGTAGTGTTTCACACATAGGCAAATGCATATCAATACTGAGCCAATCCAAATAACAGTTGGGTTTCTAAGGATGCTAAGGCAATGGGGAGGTAGAGTTGATAAGCTAGTGATCTCAACCATAGATTTATGGACATCTACACCATATTTATCCATCTTGGCATTCAACAATACCTACACACCCAACACAAGGAAGTATTCCCTTCATTTCTACACAATTCCCTCAGGCCATACCTTCCCTTCTAGTTCTTTTCAAGGTGTGGGTAGAATATTTTCTATCCCCTCTTACTCTATCTTTGAGGTTCCTCACTTCACTATGTTTATCAACCAATTATGGCCTCTTTGACTCCTTAGTCTTTCATACCAAAATAGGGATGCACATCACAACAACCCACAGGGAGACATCACAACACAGGATCCCACTATGTAACACAAACAATAGGGTTCACCACTTGGTCATATAGAAAAACGTTGTGAAACCACTCGTCTGCGACTTTGGATAGCAAAACAACCACCGACAGGGAGAATGTCCAAATAATAATCCCCCACCATCCATAATGAACAACCAAAAAACCTTCTCACGATTGATAGAAAGGAAGGGTTGGCACGCATCCATGTGCTTACTTGCTGCAAAATCAAGAATGCGGCTTCCTTGACTGCATGCTTGTAGGCTTACTCAGACACGGTATCAGACTTCCATTCCTTTCTCTTTCCAAGGCATTAACTGCCTCAACCAAATTCTGGAAGAAATGAATGATTGAGGACAGAGGACAAAAAGACAGCAAAGGGTTTAAGGAGTTTCCCCATTGACATCTGTTCTCACCCTATTTGCATAGGATTTTGACTAACTCCCCTCCCTATTCCTTGTGCAATAATTCCCCCATCTCTTTCATGTTGCAGTGCATAGCTAGTTGTGGTATTTTATTAAGTTACATATTACATGATATATCAACATATATATTGTGCTTGACTTATTACTATTTCCATATGTATCAACCTTGATCAACTATACAGACAACACCATGACAGGGCCTTGGCCTTGAGCTCCTCACCATGATTTACATACAATACATACATTATGTACAATTTCAATACCATGGGGTCAAAACCGGGGTGTTACAGATCCCAATGCACTTTGATACCATCCAAGATTTCTTCACCAAATTTAAGTATTTAGTACTTCAACTCAAGTAGTGTGTAATTGAGAAGGACGAGCAACTCATTATGTCGATCCTTTCGAATTTGGGGCCATAATACTCATTCTTTGTTCGCACATTCCATTCTGACAAGCTAACCATTCGAAATTGGCAAATTCCATCACTAGCAAGATTCATGGAGTCTTTGACACAAGAGAAACATAAGCTAGTGCAGATGGGCACCATCAAAACAAGAAAGGACCAATCTCTGGTTGCAGGTGTTTCGAATGCATCCAAAGGAAAAAATAATACCAAGGATTCGAAACAACCAGAGAAGAAGAAACAAGATAGACCCAAGATTCTTGATTGAGGTTCAAATCCTTGCAAGGAAAAGGACAAGAATGGCAAAGAGAATACCAAATTCACATATTTCCACAAGGGATGGAATATAGAAATTTATTGCATGAAGAAAAACATTGATATGATGTCACAATTGTTGGAGAAGAACAACGTCCTAGTCCCAGATGGTGCAAGGAAGAAGGATGGAAACTCGGGTTCCGACAACAAGGAGAAGTGTCATGCTTTGGTTTCAGGTTCTTTAGATCCCTACACCTTCATCATTGATTCAAGAGAATCAAGGCATATGGCCTCTATCATATAGTTCTTCACATTGGTGTATTTGAATAGTGGCCTAGCTGTTCGAATGAGTGATGACTCCGATCTCCATTCCAAGAGAGTTGGCAGGATCATCCTTGACAGTGGATATTTCAACAATGTCCTCTATGTACCAGACTTGGCAGCAAATCTACTGTCAGTATACCAAATGAGGCATACTAGAGAATCCAATAGAGTAACATTTACTCCATATGAGGTTTAGACAGCATAAATATCCTCAAATAAGGTGGTGGCATTAGGGTATGTTTATCACAAGGCTAGGATGTACAAATTCTCTATGTTTTTTCCAAATTCCAGTGGGAAAACTCTTATGTATCATGCCAATGAAACCTCCAAGCTATGGCATGATATATTTGTACATATGGACTACAAATACCTTCAAGAACTGGAAAAGGATTACATAGTGGAAGGGCTTACTCCTATCAAATCCTCCAATGGTGCATGCATTTGTTGTGTGGTGGGAAAGAATCTATAGCACATTTATGACAAGGGGAAGGCAAGGATAGCTACACAAAAACTTGGATTGGTGCATTCATATCTCATTGTTCCTCTTAATACTCCCTCCTATGGAGGATCAAGGTATTTTTTCACTTTCATAGATGATTTCTCAAGGTTCTGTTGGGTATACTTCATAAAGCTCAAATATGAAGTCTCTGAGACTCTCAATATTTGGAAGGCCATGGTTGAGAATCAAAGTGGGAACAATATTACAATTCTTAGGACTGATAATGGTAAAGAGTATGTGAATAAAACTTTTCAGCACCAAATGTATCATTTGGTCCTCTACACACCATAAAAAAATGGTGTAGTAGAGAGGAAAAATAGGGATCTCAAGGAGATGGCTACATGCATGATTGAGGCTAAGGATTTGAATCCTAAGCTATGGGATGAAGCCATTAAATATGATTCATACATTCATAACAGGTATCTACATAAATCATTAAAAGGGGAAACACCTTATGAGGCTTGGTTTAGTCACAAACCAAATATCTCACATTTCAGGATTTTTGGCTGATGGGCTCGAATTCCATTAGAAAAGAGGAAGGAATTGCAGCCATGAAGAAAATAATGCATCATGGTGGGATCAGGTGAAGACACAAAGTGATAAAATCTCTTTGATACATCCACACACAAAAATTTCATTGAAAGAAGTGTGCAATTCGAATAGGAAATTATACCATATTTTGAACTAGCATAGGGGGAATGCTCTTCTCTTCAACACCAAGATGACGTAAGTGATGATTCCATATCTGATATTTTTTATATTTATAATAATGTTATGTTTGGAGATGATGTTTCTATAGATGACTCACCCTCAATTCCCAAGTGGGCGGAAAAAACCATACAAGTTGTTGGGGATTTAGCAGACAATCCTCTAGATCCTAGGAAGACAAGATCACAATTTCACAATGCCTATTTTGCAAGTGAAGTTTCCCTTGATGAGAATTTCTATATGATGGTTGGATCTGATCCACAGTCATATCAAAATCATCTCATCATCCAATATGGAAATCATCCATGCAAGAAGAATTCAATTCTCTACAAGAGAATGAAACTTAGGAATTGGTTCCCTTGCCTCCCAAGAGTAGGCTTCTGCAATGCAAGTCGGTCTATAGGACCAAAGTTTATGATTATGGGTATGATATAAAATATAAGGACATATTAGTTTCCAAATTATTTTCTCAATTCCAAGGAGTGTACTGTATAGAGACCTTTGCACCAGTTGCAAACATGGGCTCTATCAGGCTAGTTTTAGCCATTACTGCTAGTAAATACTGGGAGGTTCACCACATGGATGTAAAAAGTGCATTTATTCATGGTTATATATATATATATATATATATATATACATAAAACTGAAGGTTTATAATAGGATCCTTCCCTTGTGTTCATGTTAAAGAAGTCACTCTATGGCCTCAAGCAAGCCCCAAGGGCTTGATATGCCAAAATGGACAGTTTTTCGCTCTCAATTGAGTTTGTTCGAAGAAAATTAGATCCCGCATGATTTTAGTGATGTATTTCAGGTAAAATTTATGTATTTTTATGAACTTTTGATTACATGTTGCTGTGCTAAGTAAATTGGATCAATTAAAGCATCTTTACATAGTGAATTTGCATTGACTGATATAGGATTACTAAAATAATTCCTTGGTTTACAAATTGAGAGATATGAAAGAGGAATCATGACCATCCGACAAAAGTATGCTTCAGGCCTGTTATTAAATTTTAATATGGCTGAATGTAAGGAATCCAAGTGCCCATTCCTTTCTGGCATAAAACTAGGTGAAATTAGTGACTCCCCATTGGTAGATTGCTCATTGTATAGACAGCTAGTCGGGAGTTTGTTGTATCTTACACATACTATACCTGATTTAGAATATGTTATTAGTGTTTTAGAAATATATATACAGCAGCCACATGATATCCATTGGAAGGAATCCAGGAGGATCCTTCAGTATGTACAAGGCACCAAGAGCTTCAGGGTACACTATGCAACTAATTCTCCACTAGAACTAGTAGGATTTTATGATGCGGATTGGGATGGAGATCCAAATGATAGAAATTCAATGTTAGTTTTGTATTCATGATTTAGAATGGCCCCATTTGTTGTTAAAGTAATAAGCAACACACTATTTCCCTTTCTTCATCTGAGGTCAAGTACAGAGGAGTAGTAAATGCAACTACATAACGTGTGTGGTTGCAAGGCATTCTTCGGTAACTTGATGTTGCACTTGATTCACACACATTCATTTTGTATGATAATAAAAGTGCAATCAATATTTATACAGATCCAGTACAGATAAAGAGTACCAAGAACATAAAGATTCATATGCACAACATTCAGGGCTTAGTGCATTATCAGGTGATTGCCTTGTAGTATTGCCTTTCCACCGAGCAAACTGCTGATATTTTCACCAAGTGTTTTATTGAGAAGACCTTCGCTTACTTGAGATCACTACTTGGAGTGAGTGATGGATGGTGATGGCTTCCATTCACCTTCAAATTTTTGTCCCCATGTCCATTTTTTAGCAGAGGTTTTGTTCCCATTTGGTTTTCCTCTTTTCCTTGTTTTTCATGGACAAATAAAATTTTTGTTGTATGAGGTGACTTGAGCCTTTGTTTCCCAGGCCTCCATGATATTTTTTGGTTAATTTTTACTAATTCAAGGTTAAGGGGGGGTTTTAGAATATTAATCCATCCTTAATACCGTAGTTTATACCTTATCCAATTTCATTTCTTTTATGCATTAAGTTGCTATGGTTTAGACTTAGGGGAGTTGATTCAACAATATATCTAGTTATTTTGGCATGTTCACACCTATAGTAGCACTCCATATTAGTCAAACCAGCACATTTGTACCCTCATTAATGACATGAGTTCTCCCACTCCTCGTTTTATGGAGTTTGGGTTGACTAGGGGTGCTAGGGGTGTTTTTAGACCATTTTTTCTATTCTTGAGCATTTATTGATCACCTTGAGCCACTCCCATTCCTCTATTTTCTCAAACACACATGAATTCGACTCATTATTTCCCTAGCACAATTCACCAATGTTCACACCATGGTTTGTGACTGTTTGGGATGATTTGGAGCTTCATTGGTCCACCTAGGGGTGATTGAGGTCAAATCTTTCCATGACAGATGTACACTCCCAATTGGCTTCCTAAGCCTCATGAATTAATCCTAATGTAATATATATCTGATGTAAACACATTCATATATTATACAGTTCAATAATATCCACTTTGTGTTCACGTGTGTATGTAAATTTTGTTACTCTTTCAATATTTTTGCTGGTTTTTGCAAAGTAATTTGAATTGTGAGAGTCTGTTGTGTTGATATATCCAAATGTGAATCAAATTCTCATGTCTCCCTTAGGTTAAATCATTAAAATACATTTGTATTATCCTTTGAAGTTACAAGATTTCAACACCCCCCCTTAATGAGAAGGGTATTCTACTGACAACATCATCATCAACTAAAGGAGGAACGAGAGAGAGCATCCTCAGTAGTATAAAGGTAATACATATATACTTCATAGGAAGTTTTCAACAATGATCAGTAACTAGAACATTTACGCTTTAATTTATTCATCTTCTGCAGCACATAATCACTTGATCCTATTGCAGCAACACTTCTATCTTCTGATCCTTCATAGAAACACTTCGATCTTCTTGATCTTGTGCAGTAACACTTTGATTTTCTTGATCATTTACAGCAGTACCACTTCTATCTTATTGATCCCTTGCAGCATCAACACTTCAATCTTCTTGGTCCTTTGCAATAGCACTTTGATCTTCTCGATCCTTTGTAGGAGAAACACTTCGATCTTCTTTATCCTTTTCAGTAGCACTTCGATCTTCTTGATCCTTTTCATCCTTAATTCAACCCTTTTGATCCTTTAATTCCACACTAACTACAGTACACATGATCTCTTTGCAGGATGATCAATCCCTATCCTTTAGGACATAGGTCCAAGGATGATACAATCCTTCATCAGCCTACCCCCCCTTAACAAGGAGGGTCCATAGTATCGACTAGTTGAATCATATACAACTGAGTGTAGATCTCATTTGCATATTAATTTAGGACCTGTCATCCATAAGGACTCATCATAGACCATCCTTAGCCTGTTAGAGATAGGACCACTCCAAGAGAGTGCTTTACTATGGTATCTACATGTACATGTAGGCATACTCTCCATGTAAGAGTATCATATGCAACTGTAGATATCGATTGCACCTAGATGCAGGCCATGTCATCCATAAGGACTCATCATAGGACATCCTCATCATGAAAGCTAGGACCATTCCATGCGAGTGTTATACTATGACGTCTATAAGGACTCATCGTAGGACATCCTCAGTAGTAAATATAGGACCATTCGCAAGCGCATGTTATACTACCTCATCTACATATAAATGTAGGTACACTCTCCATGCGATATTAACATTTGCAAGGAAAATATCAAACACACCTAAATGCAGGCCATGTATTATGTAAGTACTATTCATAGAGCATCCTTAGCTTCAAATATAGGACCACTCCTAAGCGAGTGTTATTATTCGGTATTCACAAATGAATGTGGGTACTCTCCATGCAAGAGTGACATCTACATGACCATCCTTAGCTAGTAAGTACCACTCTCAAGAACAAAGTGTTATTTCCTGCAAGACCTTCCTCAAGAGAGGATACTGTCATCCACAAGTGATTGTCGAACCTTGTCATCATCTTTAGGCATACTTCCCCTCTTTCATACTAGAGCTTCATCAGTATCCTATCATCAATGACAGTCTTATCATTGCTACCCCTTTCCAAGGATGATCCATATCATCAACCTTCTCCCCCTTTGTCCATGGAGGGTTCATATCTTCGACATGTTCTTCCTTTTTAAGGAGAGTCCATATCTTCAGCTTGTTTCTCCTTTCCTAAGAGAGTCCATATATTCATTATTCCTTCTTGCAAGTAAATTTTGTAGTATCATCATTGTTCATTCTTGTGAGGAAAATATTTTCTGACTACACCAATTTTGTCACAGAAATATTCAAACTTTACTTGAGATAGAGGGTTGGTCATCACATCTGTAACTTGCTCATCGATACTCACATATTGGAGTTTTATAGCTCCCTTTTATACAATATCCCTAATATAAAATTATTGGATTTATATGTGCTTTGATTTAACATGGAACATAGGATTCTCTGTCATATTTATGCAACTCTAGTTTCCACAAAGAATCATTGTAGTATCCAACTCCATGTCAAATAGACTTGACATCTATTTTTGAATCCATATCGCTTCACAATTAGTAGAGTAAGATGCTATGTACTCTGCTTAAGTTGTGCTAAGAGAAACACTGGATTGTTTCTTACTAAACCATGAGATCATGGTGGATCCCATACAATAACATCCACTTGAGGTGCTCTTTCTATCTGCAACACTTCCTTCCCAATATGAATCCATGTATCCATATAATATGTAGTCATGATCTCTAACATAGTAAAGTCCTAAGTCTATCGTACCTTTTAGTTTCCTCATCACATGCTTTGCAGCTATCAAGTGAACCCATCTAGTTTTAACTAGATATCGAATTAAGGTGTTCACATCAAAGCATATATCTGGCCTTCTATTCGTCAGATACATCAATGACCCAATAATTTGTTTGTACTGATTCATATCCATAAACTCTCATGATTCATCAGATAGCACATTCAGGTTGGTTTCCATGGGTGTGGCTGTGGCTTTACAATCTAACATATTAAATATTTTCAAGATTTCTACTACATACTTTCCCTAGTCCATAAAGATTCCTTCTGGGATCTGCCACACTTTTATCCTGAGGAAATAATGCATCAATCCAAGATCTTTTATCTCGAATTCTTCAGCTAGCTTCTTCTTGTAATATGTTATATGTTTCTCAATTTCTTGTAAAATATAGATCATCCATATACAGTAATAGTATGACAGGTTCATCATCCATAACCTTCATGTAAATTTTACGATCATATTTACTTTTGGTAAATCCCAATCTTGTCAAGAATCTATCTATTCTACCATTCAAAGCTCTAGGAGCTTGCTTCAGTCCATATAGATCATTTTTCAACTGACATACATGACTCACTCTTTATTCAACTTAAAATAATTAGGTTTGATTTATGTAAACCTCTTCCTCAATCACAACATTCAAGAAGTGTGATAATTTATTCACATCTAGATCTAGAATCCAAAGAAGCTCTCACAATTAGCTCTAGTTTGCAAGAAAAAGCACAAAATAGCTAAAGAGACTGCAATTGCATTAACACATGAAGTCAATATTGGATATTATTAATGTTGTATAACATATAAATATGTTTATAATAGATATATATTACACTTGGCAAAATCATGAGTCTTAGGAAGCCATTTGGGAGTGCACATGTGTCATAACTAGATTTGAACTCGATTCACCCTAGGTGGACCAATTAGCTCTCAAATCACCCCAAACGGTCACAAAACCTGGTGTGAACATTTGTGTGGCATGTTGGAGCATAAATGGGTCTATGAATGGTATGGGTGAGAAAACAGAGGTGTGGGAGTGCCTCAAGGTGAACAATAAATGCACAAGAAGGGCCAAAATTGTCTAAAAACATCATTAGAGCCCTTAGTCAAACATGATTCCAAAAAAAGAGGAAGGGAAGCACTTCAAGACACCAAGGATCATTAATGATGTAACACATGTTCCAGGTTGAC
Source organism: Pseudotsuga menziesii (assembly GCA_001517045.1). Taxonomy (NCBI): domain Eukaryota; kingdom Viridiplantae; phylum Streptophyta; class Pinopsida; order Pinales; family Pinaceae; genus Pseudotsuga; species Pseudotsuga menziesii. Next base: position 456,133 of record LPNX010505430.1, read on the forward strand.
CAATATAGAGTGTTGGTGTGTGTGTGTGTGAATGGGACAAAATAACCAATTAACTTGCTAGACCAATTCCCCTAAGTCTAAACCATAGTAATCAATGCATAAAAGCAAATGAAATAGTCTAAGGTCTAAAATAAGGTACTAAGGATGGATTAATATTATAAAACCCCCCATTAATATTGAATTAGTACAACTTAACCAAAAATATCATGGATTCCTTGTCAACAAAGGCTCAAGTCACCTCATACAACATAAAATTTTATTTGTCCATGAAAACAAGGAAAAGAGGAAAACCACATGGGAACCAAACCTATCTTCAAAAATTGACATAGAGGAAAAAATATTGAGGTGAATGGAAGCCATAACCATGTATCACTCACTCCAAGCAGTGATATCAAGTAAGTGAAGGTCTTCTCTATGAAGAACTTGGTGAAAATATCAGCAGAAGGGCAATACTACAAGGCTATCACCCGATCATGCACCAAGCCCTGAATGTAGTGCACATGAATATCTATGTGTTTGGTCCTATTTATCTATACTAGATATGTAATAATATTGATTTCACTTTGACTATCACACCAAATGAAAGTGGGTGAATCAAGTGCAACATCAAGTTCCCAAAGAATGCCTTGCAACCACACACATTGTGTAGCTGCATTCACTGCTCCTCTGTACTCGGCCTCAGATGAATAAAGGGAAATCATGTTTTGTTTCTTGATTATATGTGACCATTTCAAATAATTAATAAAAAAATATGAATCATACTTTCTGTCATTGGGATCACCAGCCCAATCAAAATTAGAAAATCCTAGTAGTTCTAGTCGAGCACTAACAACATAGTGTACCCCGAAGTTCCTGGTGCCTTGTACATATTGGAGGATCCTCTTGGATTTATTCCAATAGATATAATGAGGATTATGCATATATGTATCTACAGAACCTACATCATATGATAAATCGGTTCTAGAATGAGTAATGTACAACAAACTCACGACTAGATGTCTATACAATGAGCAATCCACCAATGGAGAGTCACCAACTTCACCTAGTTTGATACCGGAAAGGAATGGGAAATTGGATTCGTTAAATTCAGCCATATTGAAATTAAATAATAGGTGTGAATCATACATTTTTTGGATGACCTTCATCCTGTCTTCTGATTGATCAATTTCCAAACCAAGAAATTGTTTCAACAAGCCTAGATCGGTCATTGAAAATTAACTGTGCAACGATGCTTGAATTGGCCCAATTTATTTGGTTCGGATACATGTAATAAAAATTTCATCAACATACAGTACAATCACCCACAATTCATCACCAATATTCTCCAAATAAACATTAGGATCAGACTCACATATAACAAAGCCAAGTGAAAGTGGAAATTTGTCCATCTTGGCATATCAAGCCCTTGGGGCTTACCTGAGGCAATAGAGTGACTTATTTAACCTGCATACAATGGAAGGATCATATTGCAAAAATTAATTTTGCTTCATATATATCTCTTCTTTTATCTCACCATGAATAAATTCACTTTTTACATTCATGTGGTGAACCTCCCAACGCTTGCTTACAACAATGGCTAAAACTAGCCTGATAGTGTCCAGCTTTGCAACCGGTGCAAATGTATATGTATAGTCCACTCCTTGGACTTGATATAGTCCTTTGGAAAATAATATGGCCTTATATTTAATATCAGACCCATCATAAGAAACTTTTTTCCTATATACCCACTTGCATTGCACTAATTTCCTCTTGGGAGGCAAGGGAACCAATTCCTAAGTCTCATTTTCCTGTAGAGAGTTGAACTCTTCTTGCATGGTTGTTTGAAATATTGGGTCATAATATGATTAATTGTATTATTTTGTTTTATATCCAACCATCATATATCAATTCTTATTAATACTCAAATCATTTTCAAAATAAGCACCTTGAAATTGTGATCTAGTCTTCCTAGGATCTAGAGGATTGCCTGCTAAACCCCCAACAACTTCTATAGTTTTCTCTTCCTAATTGGGAATTGAGGGTGATGCATGTTCAAAAAAATCATATTAGTCCATATAAGAATATGAAATATCATAAATATAAAAAAATATCAGAAAGGTAATAATCACTTACATCATCTTGGTGTTGAGGAGAAAAGCATTCCCCCGGTGAGAGTTCAAAAAATGGAATAATTTCTTCTTCAAATTGCACACTTATTTCTATCAAAGTATTTTATGTGGATGGATCAAATATCTTTTATCCCTTTGTATATTCACTATCTCCCACCATGATTCACTAATTTCTCTGTGGCTGCAAGGCCTTTCTCTTTTCTGAAGGAATTTGAGCCCATGCCCTTGAGCCAAAAATTATGAAATGTGAAATATTTGGATTGTGATCAAACCAAGCCTAATATGGTGTTTTTCCACTCACTGGTTTGTGAATATCCCTTTTTTGAATGTATGCATCATATTTAATGTATCCATCACATATATTAGGACTCAAATCCTTATCCTCAATCATACAAGTAGCCATCTCCTTTAGCTCCATGTTCTTCCTCTCTGCCACACCATCTTGTTGTGGTGTGTAGAGGACCGAATGGTGCATTTGGATGCCACATTCTTCACACAAGTTCTGCATATTATTGTTAAAATAATATTTACCAATATCAGTACAAAGGATTTTTATCATGTTCCCACTTTGGTTCTTCACCAGGGCCTTCCAAATATTTAGAGTATCAAAGACTTCATATTTGAGCTTAATGAAATAGACCTAGTAGAACCTTGAGAAATCATCTATAAAAGTGATAACATAATTTGATCCTCCATAGAAGGGGGTGGGAAGAGGACCAGTGAGATCTAAATGCACCAACCCAAGCACTTGTGTAGCTCTTCTTTCTTTCCCTTTCTCATAGTTGTGCTCTTGATGCTTTCCCACCACATAACCAATGCATGCACCATTGGATGTCTTGATAGGAGAAATCATTTCCACCTTACCATCCTATTCAATTACTAGAGGTATTTGTAATTCATATGGAAAAATATCTCATGCCACAGCTTTCTAGTTTCATTGGCATAAGACAGGAGCGCTTTCCCACTAGAGTTTGGAAGATATTTGAATAATTTGTACATCCTATCTTGGTGATGAGCATACTCGTCTGCCACCACTTTTTTGGAGGATATTTCAGCTATATCAACCTCATTTGGAGTAAATGTTACTCTCTTGGATTCTCCAGTATGTTTCATTTGGTACATCGACAGTAGGTTCACTGCCAAGTCTAGTACAAAGAGGACATTATTGAAATATCCATCTTCAATATCAATCCTGACAACTCCCTTGGCCTGGATCTCTAAATCATCACCCATTCGAAAAGTTAGGGCACTGTCTGAATACATGAATGTGAAGAAATCTCTGACATATGCCATGTTCCTTGATTCTCTCGAATCAATGATGAAGGTGGAAGAGTCTAAAGAACCATCAACCAATGCATGGAACCTCTCTTTGTTGTTTGAGCCTGAACCTCCATCCTTCTTCCTTACGTGAATGGGATGGTGTTCTTCTCCAATATTTGTGCCTTCATATCAATGGTTTTCTTCATACATGAACTCTCTGGATGCCACCCTTTGTGAAAATAGGTGCATTTGGTCTTCTCCTTTCCCTTCTTATCCTTATCCTTGTAAGGATTCAAACCCCCATCTGAATGTTTGGGTTTTTATGGTTTCTTCTATTCTGGTTGCTTCAAATCCTTGGCTTTCTTCTTTCCTTTGGATGGATTCGAAACCCCTGTGGTAAGAGTTTGGTCCTTGCTTGTATTGATGGTACCCATATGCACTAGTTTATCTTTCTCTTGGGTCAAAGACTTCATGAATATTTCTAGTGATGGTATTTTCCAGTTTCAAGTTGTGAGCTTGCTTGATTGAAATGTCTAGAAAAGTAGAGAATACTCAGGCCCTAGCTTTGAAATAATAGCTAGTATGAGTTTGTCATCCTTCTTCTCAGTTCCACACCGCTTGAGTTGAAGCACCAATGACTTCAATTTGGTGAAGAACTCTTGGATGGTGTTATAATGCGCTGGGCTCAAGGAGATGAGTTCATTTTCAAGATGGTGACCCCTCATCTCATCAGTATTCCCAAAGAGAGAATTGAGCCTGAGACAAACTTCACTTGGGTTAGATATACTTTCAACATGAAATATGATTTCTCTCGAAATGTTGAGACAAAACATTCCAAATGCTTCATCAAGTCTATTGAAATACTTCAATTTATTTACTATATATTTTGGTTGGACCTATGTTCCCATGGATTCCATGTACAGACCCTCGTACCTTATCTATATAACCATATCAAACTTCCATTCAAATTAATTGAATGGTGTTAGAAAGACATGCATTTTATCCATATCTGCTTGCGCTAGTGGTGAAAATTGTTGAATGTACCTGCAATGAAAACTCACAAATTTATATTGAGAATCACTCTAATATAAAATCAATCAATTTGAATATTCAATAATATCTGATACCATGCGAGAAATTATTCACAGCTGGATCTAGAAGCCAAAGAACCTTTCACAATTTTCCCTAGTTTACAAAAAATAAGCACAAAATAGTTGAAAAGACTGAAATTGCATTCACACATGAAGTCAATAGTGGATATTGTTAAAACTATCTAACATGTGAATATGTTTAAAACATATATATATTACATTTGGGAAAAATTTTGAGGCTTAGGAAGCCATTTGGGAGTGTGCATGTGTCATAACTAGATTTGACCTACATCCCTCGTAGGTGGACCAATTAGCTCTCGAATCACCCCAAATGGTCATGAAACCTGGTGTGAAAATTGGTGTAGTCTGATGAAGAATAAATGGGTCTATGATAGGAAAGGGTGAGAAAAAAAAATGTGTGGGAGTGGCTCAAGGTGAACAATAAATGCACAAGAAGGGCAAAAAAGGTCTAAAAATATCACTAGCACCCCTAGTCAAACCGGATTCCACAAAAAGTGGAAGGGAAGTGCTCCAAGACACCAAGGGTCATTAATGAGCATGCACATGTTCTAGGTTTAAAAAAATAGAGCACTAGTGTATGTGTGTGTGAATGGGCCAAAATAACTAGTTAACTTGCTAGCCCAATTTCACTACGTCTAAACCATAGTAATCAATGCATAAAAGAAAATGAAATAGTATAATGTATAAACTAAGTTAATAAGGATGGATTATTGTTCTAAAAGGAAGGATGTACTTTCATCCATCTGGTTTAGATCCCACTTCATCATGGAAGCAAGTGACATGATGGTTCTGATAGAAGCGTACCTTACTACTAGAGAAAAATTCTCTTCATAATCAATTCCCTCTTTGTCAGAGAATCCTCTAGCCACAAATATTTCCTTGTACTTTTCAATACTTCCATCAATAGCATGTTTTATCTTGTAGATCCATTTCGAATATATGACACTCTTGTTTTCTGGTTTGGGTACTATATCCCAAACATCATTCTTCATTATTAGCTGGTATTATTTCGTCATTTCTTCCACCCACTCTTTATTCTAGAAAAATTCCTCATAGCTAGAGGCTTCTTGATCTACAAGGTCACATATTAAATATACATAACTGGAGAATGGATTTGATCTTTTTCTTGTTCTGGTTGAGCCTTCTAGAGCTCCATATTTCTCTTCTTCTTGTATGATTTCTCTTACCTAAGTAGGTTCTCTCTTTCGAGATATATCCATAGTAGGGGGTTCCTAAGGTTCTATCATATCATGATCTTTAGATGCTACTATTTCAAGAGAGGGTTCATCTTCTACCATTATGGGAGGTATATTGTCTTCATAAACTTCTTCAAGATGACACCTTTTGGATTTCTTGGGAGTTGTCTCTTCATCAAATGTTACATCCCTACTAATATCTATATGATGGAATCCTGAAATGTATATCCTAGAGGATTTGGAGAATTCACAGTATCCAACAAATATTCCCTTATTTCCAGAAGGATATGTCTTGGTTCTCTTCTCTTTCAGAATATGTACATATACTCGACATCCAAATATCTTGATATGGCTCACTTCAGGTTTCTTTCCTATATACATTTCTTCAAGATTATTGAATCCAAGAGAACTATGAGATAATCTATTCTACACATACACAATTGTCCTTTCTTCTTCATCCCATGGGTGCACGACAAGGTATTGTTCACGAATCATTATTTTCACTACTTCCATAATTGTTCTATTGATTCTTTTTGCAACACCATTCTATTAGGGATTGTATGGAGTGGTTAGTTCCCTCTTGATTCCTTCCTCCTTGTAGAATTCTTACAATTATTTTGAAGTATATTCTCCACCGTTATCTAGTCTCAGTGTCGTGATTCTTATTTATGAATGGCTCTCTATCAAGGATTTTAATTCCTTCAATTTCCCGAATAACGTCACTCTTGGTGTTCAATAAATATATCCATGTATTTCTTGGATAGTCATCAATAAATGTGACATAATATTCATATCCAATTAATGATATGGAGGGCATAGGACCACATACATCAGAATGAATTAATTCTAATGTACCTTTAGTCTTTGTTTCACTTTTTAGAAATGTATTCTTGATGTTCTTTCCTCTTGTACATCCTTTGCAAGTTCCCTCATGATCAATATTCAGATCTGGTAACCATGTTACCACCTTTCTCACTTAGGGCACTACTTTGTAGTTGATGGGAGTAAGCCTCCTATTTCATAGCTCACTTGAGTTAGTAGTCTCATGGACAAGGGATATCTCTAAATGTCCTTTTATTTTGTACATTCCTCCTTCTTCTTCACCAATGGGCATATCATATTCAAGTGTCTTTCCTTTGGACCACATAATGAAAGTTTTGATCTATGAAAGCAAATCTATATCCTTTCTTATCTAGTGGTGATATGGAAATTAGTTTCTTTTTCAAACCTGGTACATATAGTACTTCCTTCATCTTCATGGATGTTTGAGAGTCAAACTTGTATCTTGATTCACCAATACCTTTGATGTGATATTGATAGTCATATCCTAACTATAATTTCTAAGGATATTTGTTTTATTCAAGTCTTGACATATTTTTGCTTCTTCCCTGTCATGTGATTTGAAGCACCACTATCAATAAGCCATGTATCTTCTCCGGGTATTACATACCCATAGAGTGCAGAGAATAGTGCGTATTCTTCCACATCTTTGTCTTTTGTTAGTCTCTTTCTAGGTCTTTCTTCCTCATCTCATCTTTAGCTAGATGATCATGATGTCTTTTATTGTTTTTTTTAATTTGATGGATACTATCTGGCAAGGTGTCCTATCTTATAATAGTTATATTATTGATACTTTGAGTAATATTTATTCTGATTGTTTTCTCTTTCCTTTTGAAACATCTTCTTTGAAGGCCGATGACTACCTTTCCTAAAGTTTTATTTTTCTCTTCCTTTAGCATGGATGGCTAGAGCTTGATAATATTATCTAAGTAGAGATTCTATGTTAGCTACTCTAGCCTCTTATTGAATGCAATCTTCCCATACAATGTCAAACTTCATACTTTATTTTGTGGAAGACAGAGTTTCTATGAATGAGTTTTTTACAGAGATAAATTCCTATGGCTTGGGGTACCACAATAGACAGCTTGACTCTAGAAATCAATCCTTTCCTATATGCAAGAGAAACTAAATATCTAACACTAAAGGATCTTTGTTTGTACCTTATTCTGGATGGTTGATGTAGATTTTCATTGAGCTTTCCAACTCCAACTTGAATTGATAAATTGCTTCCTCAACATTCAATAAACAAGACAAGCATGCTATATATAATCGTGTTATACCTACTCTAGACTATATAATCAATAACATCTAAGCATTTAAAAGCATCCATGGATTAAATAATCATTTAAACACATATTATTAGACAGGAAAAGATATTTCTATTAATATAAAATAGAGATTACAATAGTGACAACCTCTTGTTGGCACGTCTGCAAATCAAATAAACTGAGCCCCCCACTTAGGCCTCCACCACTTCAATCCTCCATCTCTCAATAGCAAGCTCACAAGCAAAAGGAAAGCTTAGAAAGAACACAAAAGTGCTCCAAGGGACAAAGGGATGTAGACTCAAGTATAAGCTCTGGTGACAATGGTGTATCATCCTCGACCCTCTGACCGGCGAAGAGGATGCTACTATCACCAAACATACGGGAAAATAGCCCCATGAAGATGAACAGGCATATAGTGCTGAAATAAAAACTTAAAACATAAAACATGCTAAGACGCCTAAACCTTCACATGCATAGCGGAAGCAAACATACATTCACTCAAGCATACCACATGTTCATCATATTCATTATTCAGTAAATATAAATGCAGAGAAAAAATAGTTAAGAATACTCATCTTAAAAAGGACTCGTCCTGCAACTAGCTACATCACTGCAATGTTCCACCCAACCATAGGCCAGTGTGCTCATCAATATCTCAGAAATGCTGCCACCCTCGAGCTAGGCATGATTCCTCAAGGAGTATGGGTCAAAGCAGGCTAACACGTAGCCAAGGTACACAAATCAGCCAAGCCCACATAGTAGGGTTTATCAGGCTGTCAAGAAACTAGGAAAGGATAAATGCTAAGTTGGTGGTCTCAATAAAGAGTTAAAGATGCTTACCCCAGAGCTAATCCTGACTTCTAAGACATCCACACACCCAATACTAGGAATCAGTCCTTTTTCTGCTTCACAGTCCCTCAGGCCCTGACTTTCCCTTCCAATACTCTTCAAGGGTTATGGAGAAGAAAGACAGTAGTCTAACTCTATCTGAGTGGCTCCAAACACCAATTTTCTCAAGCATAACCTGCCTCTAATACTACTCTCAACAGTCTAAATACCAACCACTGCACACTACAGCAAAACAAACAGTTCACAGCTCTATGAAGAAGATGAAGACAACAGGGTGACAACCCGAAAAAAAAAGGTGAACACAGCTCAAGTCCACAACACAAATCAAAGTTGTTCTTGGCCCTAGTGTGGCCAAAAAAACTTAGCAACAACCCAAAGAGGCACTCGCATACATAGAAACCCAAAAATAAGGGAAGACAATACACATTCCACAAATGGGAAAGAAGCAAAACTCCCATCATGGACAGGGAAAAACATCGCCAACAAATGTGGAAATCAATAGCCGTCCAAAATCCATGAGCCCACAGCACACAATTCCTCAATGCAATCACTGAAGAAAGTTACATAGACATAAAATGGTAAAAGAACCGATTCTCAATCTGTGCGTGAGGGGAAAGGACGCGGCCAACAAAACTATGGAAGAGAACGCCACCATGATCCAACGACAGAAAATAGAACATTACATAGTGTAACAATGGTGGAAAAAGACATCGACTCTCTGCGTGAACATGAGGGTGAACACAACTGCAGACTAACAACTTCATGAGAGGAGGGAAGAACAAACCCCCCAACAAGGAAATGTAATCCATTTTAACTTTTCCCTACATGAGGAAAAAGAACAGTTGGCGATGGGGAGAGTGGAAAGAATGATCGATCATCGCATCATTGAGTGAGTGCAGGCATGAGCGTAGTGGTTTCCTACCAGCCCATAGCTTCCCCCACTAACAACAGAAACTAAGGTGGTTGACACATGGGAAACTCCCAATGGCCCCCACGGGTTCGACACTGCCCCCACCCCCCCCCTTAACCTTAGGAATCATGCATTTTAATTTAACGTTGCACCATCGTAGCTGGTTGTAGGTTTATTTTAAATTGATGTGCATACTTACATGATCCCAAAACTATAGTGTGTCGGATAACACAATGTACGATTGGCAATGATCCCTATCGCCGAAACATAACACAGCTGAATCGATGGTGGGGCTTTTGCCTTTAGCTCCACACCATGATTTATTAAAATATATACATCATGTACCTTTTAATGCAAATGGGGTCAAAACCGGGGCATTACAATCCCCTCCCCCTTGGAATAACACCATCCTCGGTGTTCCAATATATAGGAATACATATACAATTTGTACATCAAATTTTCAAAATTTTGCAGATCTGTCCCATGTTTAGTTATTTACTTTGAATGTTCAATACCAAGCCCCTTGGCTTCCACATACTTCTCTTGCTGGTTCTCAGCTCTTGGCTTATCCTGAAGTCTAGGAACTTTATGGCCACTGCCCTCTTTATGTTCCCTCGTTGGGCAGTCCTGGCGTAAGTGATGTCCTCCGCATTCCCAGCATTTTTCTAACTACCTCATCTTTCCTTGCTCAATTTCCTTTTAGTCATCATGCCTAGACCATTTCTTAACGGATCGCTTAGACGAATGTTCCATCATTGGTCCACTTCCTTTGCCTTTATGGATTTCTCCCAGAAGGCTTTTGACCTCCTTTTGCAAACTAATAGAGTCTTGCAAAATCTGGTGGTTCATCTCATTCTTCCTTTTTTGTATCTTGAGCATCTCTCCAAGATTCTCTTGGGTCCTGGAAATCATTTGGAGGAGAATTCCATCCAAGTCCAACAACTTTTGGTCTACTGCCATGATCAATGTGCATCACTGGATTTCACCTTTCTCACCTATGAAATGCATCATTGAAATTATGTTAGACCAAGCATAATATAGGCATTAAAATCAGTCAATTAATTTCCCAATTGGCATGACAGTCCAAGCCTCATCAAGCATACTTTCATATTTTTCATGCCTTCCCAATAGGCACATGAGCTCATTCATGTCCATTCTTGGGCAAGGAATTAACCATTCCAGCATTCACAATTTACTTTAATCAAATACATAGATTCTATTTTCTGTCAAACGTGCATTCAATGACCTTTTGTTTTCTCAATGCATAAATGTGTATATATATATATATTTAATCAAAAGGCAAGAGAGAGCAGCAAGAGTTTTTTTTTCCTCTTTGTTTTGTTCCATCCGGGAACCCACACCACTGCTATGGCTTTTCATGCTCTCGTCCTCTTTCACTTCATCGTGAATGCTGGACCGATCCTTCTTGGTCATGACACTTAGTGTCTCCAGTCTATTTCAGACCTCTCAACTATGGAGCCTCCCCACATGGTTTGTCTCGACTGCTAGGAACTTCACAGTCTCACTAGCACCTTTTTCATTACTACTCATTCTGAGCTCTTCAGGATAGTCACATGTCCACATGCGCCCCTAGGATGCTCTCATAGTCCTCGCTTCCAGCGATACCTATATTCAGACATTGAATAAATTCACATGTTTAGTTTATTCTCATCAATTTTTATCTCTTAAACAAGAGCTTAAAACATCAGAACCAAATCATATACACATGCATATTCATAAGCAAGAATTGCAAAATAATCCAATACTTATCTGTATTGTGCGTTTCCTCGTTGGTCCACAGGATCCTGCTTTGCTTTGTAAGCCTTGGGATCACCTCTGGACTTGGATGTTAGGTCAGCACACTGTTAGAATAATCAAACCCATAGTATTACCCACTTAGACATTAATTCATTTATTTTTGTCTTATTTGCCTAGTTCATGAGTCCCACCATGTGCAAGTTGCTAATTGCCTATTCATAGAGGTCAAAATTGCCATCTTTGACTCATGTAGCGCTTTGGAAATCCTTAGGAATCAAATCTTCTTTATTCCTAGCCTCCTAGGCGCCCTTCTGCTTTTTCAGTGTTTTAAGGCACATAGGAAACCAAGACTAGGTGAGGTGAACTTGTTTTTTTCCCCTTTCATCCTCCACTCTTTCCTCCATGCAAAAGCATGTATGAGCTTCCATTCCATCACTCATTATCTTGCCCATGCACCCTTTCCAATTTGTGAGCCTCATGACAGATTTGGGATCAGCTTTTTACACCTATGGGGGATTTGCCTATTTTGGGTAAGCCTGCTTTATGCTAGTTTTGGATGCCTCCTTATGCATTCGATCTATTGATGTATTCTATATATTCAGAAACCTATGTTATTACAGGGTTGGCTATTGTACACTCAGTTAATATAATTTTGTGTTACAACTCCATATTCAGTCTCCATTGTTAGCAATTTTGCATGATCAATTGATAATTGTTGTGGGTAGAATTAATCTAATTCTTGCTTGAATTTCTACATGGTATCAGAGCCATTGTAGGTTGTTACTCTCCTTCAAAAATTGTTTTACAGGTTTGACAACAAGACTGGGAGCCTTCTACTGACAGCCGGGATAGATTTTCTAAAGCTATGGATTCACAGAAAACTATCTTGACTCCCTTCAACTATTTTGAATGGAAAGCAGAGATGGAGATATTGTTGAGAGCAAAAGGCCTCTACAGGGTGACTATGGCTATAGAAGCAGAGCCCAATGCTACTGTAGAGAATATCAAATGGCACAATCACACTGAAATATCTTGTATGAAAAAGCAGATTGATATGTTGACCAATCTCCTGGAGAATAATGGCATCTCCCTTCCAGAAAGCTCAAAGAAGAGAGAAGAAGGATCAATTTCTGATGATAGAGAGAGATTTCATGCTCTAGTTGCTAGCACATCAAGCTCACCCAGTTTTATCATAGATTTTGGAGCTTCAAGACACATGGTTTCGACTAAGGAGGCCTTCTCCTCACTGGATATGTCGAAAGGACCATCTATTGTACTGGGAGATGACTCTCTCACTGAAAGTAAAGGCAAAGGAAGGATAGATCTTGATCATGGTAAGTTCAACAATGTGCTATATGTCCCTGGTCTCGCCTCCAACCTCCTATCAGTGTACCAGATGACCCACACTGGGTCTCCTAAGAAGGTCATATTCTCCCCCGATGAAGTTGAGATCACAGAGATTTCAACTGGTAGAGTCATTGCAAATGGAGTAGTGAATCAGGCTCAAAAGGTATACATGTTTTCACACTTCCTACCTTACTCATACCCCTCTGCTCTTCTCATTCATGCTAATGAAGCTAGCAAGCTGTGGCATGAAAGATTTGGCCATATAAATTACAAGTATCTGTCTGATCTTAGTGAGAAAGAAATGGTCATAGGGCTGCCCAAGATAAAATTTTCCAAAGGAGTCTGCCAAGGCTGTATCCTAGGAAAACACCCAGAGCATAAGTTTGAGAAATCTAGTCATGAGAGAACCTCTGCATCCCTCGAGCTGATTCACAGTGATGTTGCTGGCCCATTCCCTCATATGTCCATGAGTCAGGACAAATATGCATTGAACTTTATTGATGATTTTTCCAGGTATTGTTGGGTTCACTTCATGAAACACAAGTCTGAAGTTTTTGGCCTATTTAAAGTCTTTAAGGCTTTGGTTGAAAACCAGTGTGGAAGGAAACCCAAGGTCCTCAGATCTGACAATGGTGGTGAGTATGTCAAGTCTAAGTTTATTAACTATTGTGCAGATGCAGGTATTCAGATGCAGCATTCTATCCCCTACACACCACAGGAAAATGGTGTTGCTGAGAGGAAGAACAGATCACTGAAGGAGATGGCAACATGCATGATGGAGTCCAAAACTTTGCCACCAAAGTACTGGGCTGAAGCTATCAACTGTGCAGACTATATTCATAATAGGGTGCCTCACAAACAGCTTGATGGCATGACTCCCTTTGAAGCATGGAGTGGGCACAAGCCAGATGTGACCCATTTCAGGATTTTTGGCTCAACGGCATGGGCTAGAATCTGGACAGAGAAGAGGAAGGCTTTGCAGCCCCAAATCCAAGAGTGTCTTTTTGTTGGATACTCTGAAGATTCAAAAGGGTACAAGTTGATAAATTTGAGCACAAACAAAGCCTTTATTGAAAGGTGTGTTCAGTTTGAAGAAGAACCCCTTGCAGAAGTGGAAATTGGTGAAGCCTCTTCACCACCTGAACCTCAAGAAGTAAGTAAAGAGTTTGTTGAACATGCTGATTCTGATTTTTCTGATGGAGATGAGTTTATTTCATACCCAAACAGCCCCACAAGGCCTAAATTGGCAGCCAAGACACTACATGCAGCAGGTGAGCTAGCTGGGGATCCCAATGGCCCAAGGAGGACTAGATCTCAATTTGAGAGTGGTCTGTGCATGAAGGATCCTATGTTTGCTGAAAAATGCTATTTGATGGTGGAGTATGATCCTCAAACATATGAAGAAGTAGTAGGATATACAAGATGGCAAGCTGCCATGAAGGAGGAGTTCAGCTCATTCCAGAAGAGCAACACATGGGAGCTAGTGGATCTTCCTCCAGGAAGAAAGTTAGTCCAGTGTAAGTGGGTCTATAAGACCAAGTTTGCTGCTGATGGTTCAAAACTAAAGTACAAGGATATATTGGTAGCTAAAGGCTAATCATAGGTTCATGGCATCGATTACAATGAGACCTTTTCCCCAGTGGCAAAGATGGATTCCATCAGGCTAGCTCTAGCCATTGCAGCCTCAAGGCAATGGGAGGTACATCATATGGATGTAAAATGTGCCTTCCTGAATGGAGATCTCACTGAGGAGATATATATGCAGCAGCCTCAAGGTTTTGCTACTAACCCTTCTCTTGTGTGCAGGTTGAGAAAGTCATTGTATGGGCTAAAGCAAGCCCCCAGGGCTTGGTATGCCAAGATAGATAGCTTCTTGCTATCTCTGAATTTTGTTCGGTGCAAATCAGATCCAAATGTCTATTTGAAGTCTGTTAATGGTTCATTAATGATCATTTTGTTATATGTTGATGACCTCCTCATTACAGGAAGCTCACAGGCTGAGATTGCTTCCTTAAAAGGAGCTATGAACCAAGCCTTCTCCATGACAGATTTGGGGCTCTTAAGTCAATTTCTGGGGCTTGAGATTGCTCAAACCAAAGCTGGAATAAAGGTGCACCAGTCCAAGTATGCCTTGGATTTGCTTATCAAATTCAGAATGCAAGAGTGCAAAGCAAGCAAAACTCCTTTCCTTCCAAGAGTGAAGCTGGAGGAAGATGATTCTCCACCGATGGTAAACAATACACTGTATAGACAATTGATTGGATGTTTATTGTATTTGACACATACTCGACCTGATATTTGTTATGCAGTAAGTGTGGCTTCTAGATTCATGGATCAGCCTCATGAGATCCATTGGAAAGCAGCCAAAAGGATCCTTAACTTTGTTCAGGGAACAAGGACACATGGGATCTTCTATAAGGAAAAAATTGATCTTGATTTGATTGGATTTACTGACAGTGATTGGGCAGGTGATAGTACAGACAGAAATTCCACTCTAGGGTATGTGTTCATGCTTGCAGAAGGGCCAATTAGCTGGTCAAGCAAGAAATAGAGTGCCATTGCACTCTCATCTATAGAAGCTGAGTACAGAGGAGTTGTTAATGCAGTAACTCAGTGTTTATGGTTGCAAGGTTTACTTGGAGAGTGTGGTTTCGAACCTGAGTACTCAACTACCATCTACTGTAATAACCAGAGTACCATTCAAATCTGCAAAGATCCAGTTCAGAAGCAGAGAACCAGACACATTGAGATTCACATGCACTACATCAGAGAGCTTGTGCATGATGGCACCATTCACCTACTCTTCTGTTCATCTTCAGAACAAGTAGCTGATATCTTCACCAAAGCATTTTGTGAGAAGACCTTCTGCAATCTCAAATCACTGTTGGGGATTGCTGATCATGCTGTAAAGGCATGAGTGGAGACAAGATTCTACAATTTTTTTTTACAGTCCATGTTTAAGGGAGGATTTTCCCAAGTTGGTTTTGCCTCTTTCCTTGTTTCATATGGACTTGTAGTATGTAAAAGGGTGACTAAGCCTTGTTTCTAGGCCCTATATTTTTTATTTATTACTCATAAAGTCAGGCTTAAGGGGGGTTGTTAGAATAATCAAACCCATAGTATTACCCACTTAGACATTAATTCATTTATTTTTGTCTTATTTTCCTAGTTCATGAGTCCCACCATGTGCAAGTTGCTAATTGCCTATTCATAGAGGTCAAACTTGCCATCTTTGACTCATGTAGCGCTTTGGAAATCCTTAGGAATCAAATCTGATTTATTCCTAGCCTCCTAGGCACCCTTCTACATTTTTTGCTTTATTGCCTGCTTTTTTAGTGTTTTAAGGCACATAGGAAAGCAAGACTAGGTGAGGTGAACTTGTTTTTTGCCCCTTTCATCATCCACTCTTTCCTCCATGCAAAATCATGTATGAGATACCATTCCATCACTCATTATCTTTCCCATGCACCCTTTCCAATTCGTGAGCCTCATGACAGATTTGGGATCAACTTTTTACACCTATGGGGGATTTGCCTATTTTGGGTAAGCCTGCTTTAAGCTAGTTTTGGATGCCTCCTTATGCATTCGATATCTTGATGTATTCTATATATTCATGAACCTATGTTATTACAGGGTTGGCTATTGTACACTCAGTTAATATAATTTTGTGTTACAGCTCCATATTCAGTCTCCATTGTTAGCAATTTTGCATGATCAATTGATAATTGTTGTGGGTAAAATTAATCTACTGCTGGCCTGAATTTATACACACATAGGCTGCTTCACAACATCCTTTTAGCTATATATCAGGAACAGTCAAGCCAACCTTCAGTTGGGTTTATCAGACCATCAACAAATCCCATGTACTTATATCAACAATACACTTATATCAACAACTAATCATCATCCAAGCCAACACCGTTGGGTTTATCAGGCCATCAACAATAACACATGCACTTATATCAACCATTTCTAGGTTTCATTTCTAGTATTGAGCTCTAATTCCACTACCTTGTATAAAAAAAAAACCATTCCCTTCTCTGAGTTGACAGTCCCTCAGAAATGTCTCCTTTTTATGTGCCCTTTAGAAAGACCACTCCATTCTCTGAGTTGACAGTCCCTTAATAATGTCTCCTTCTTCATGCTCTTTAGAGCTTCTCTGAGTTGACAATCCCTCAGGAATGTCTCCTTCTTTGTGCTCTTTAGTAGAAGGTAGGATGAGCTCAGGCCTTTGTCCATTTAGTGTACAATACCAGGCTACATTTGTTTAGCCTGACAACACATGTAATGTAAGCATATTTGTTAGCGTTATTGCTCCAAAATTGTAACCATATTTTACATCATTCAGTATCAAGTATTGAGACACCAGGAGTGCGTCCACTCCCTACAGTGTAATCAATATTGAAAAACCCTTCCATGATATGACATCGGGAAAGTGTGCACCCTTTTCCGGTGTGTGCCATGTAGGCCCTATGCATACTCAAGAAATCTGCCATAATGGAAACAAAATCAAAACATTCTCTGCATATTGAATTTAACAATTTGACAGGCATATTCTTAGCTAGGGTCACAGAATGCTTATCCATTTGTCGAAGTAGTTTTCCTTTGTTAAGGAGGAATGGGGGCTCCCTTCTCTGAGTTGACAGTCCCTCGGTTTTCCATCCCAACTCCTATTTTCATGTCGTATCCACACATGTCTTAGTTACATCATATATACCATCTCACTCATGGTGCTTACCAAACATGTAGTGCAGATGAGACATTTCCAAAATGTCCAATGGAGTTTCACCTGAAACCCATTCCAAGATAAGGGAAAACCTTCCCATGGAGTTTGGCTCCTGCAGGCCAGCACACATGATCTTCCTGTAGTGTGTACCCCTGGAACATTCATCAAATAGCAAAACAGTCAGTCATTATCTGATAATACAATCCAAATTCAATGAGAATTTGCAACTCTATTCAATGAGAATTGTGTTAGCCAGTCAGTCAGTCATTAAATTCAATGAGAATTTGCAACTCTATTTACTACAGAAATTGATTTTCTTGGCAATGAGGTGATCCTCATTTGTGGGTTTCTTGTAAGCAACACCACTATGCCCCTTATAATTCTATGTTTCATAACATGAACACCCACTTTCATTGTGCCCTCCTAACACAATTCTATGCAAGCCAATAGTGATTAGTAGTTGTCAGCAATTTCTCAAACCCAAAATTCACAAATTCAAATTTGACAACTCATTATGCATATAAACTAGTTTCATGGACATGAGACTCTTTTTATGAGGTTTGGCTCTTTCACATGGTATATTTCCGACATTTTTCATGGTCTTACTCTCATTGTCATGCTCCAAACAATCTACCTCAAACCTGAATTTCAATCATCCAAAAACTTGGTAAGTCTTGATCCATATAACCTTTTCATTGCTGCAACAATCACTAAAGCATTTTCAGAATTTATAAAATTCCAATACTTCGAGCTGTTAATCGCATCAATATTACCAAAACTCATTTACTTCACACAATCATTATCATACTTTAGATTATAGGGTATAGTCACATCATTCATGTAATTTAAATGAAACATTTAGATACTCCTTACTTCAGAAGCATATCATTTGTACCACCTTGCCCTTCCATAGAGCATTTATGGTAGCCAGTCGATCATGGTTACCTTCTTCATGCACTTACTATCCTGCATTCATAACAACTCTTGAAATGGTTCTAGAATTGTCATCAATTCATCATTTCAGCCATTAGTTATTCATAATATCACATGTGTTATCTTAATGCACTCATGCAATGCATCACAATATTTGCACCCATACTTAGGTAATCATTTACTCGCACCCTTCATATGCATCCATTCAATGCATAACTACAAGATTTATGAAATCTTTTAATGCATATCCACTCAATGCTACCTTTCATTGATTCAGGAATACTATGCATTCAAACATACCATGCATGGCCTAACGATGACTACTTCATTAAGGATGCATTACTATAATCAAGATCATCAGTGGTTACTTTCTTCAGGCTACTAAGCTCATAGCAACATAATATAGGCATAACATATTTCTATATGAAGGTAGTATGACATTCAAATATCCACATGGTATGAGATCTCTTACCTTTACCACTCCAAGCAATTGTCATAATTAAACTCTTACCTTCATGGGTCCTACTTACACCCTTGACATTACCAGTTTGGTTGGTCCTTTACAGGAGATTGCAGAATTTACTCACCAACTTTTGATTCTAGAATTGTTGCCTTATCCCTTTATCCATAGGGTTGCTAGTTGCATTCATCAGCATCAGCAACATATTCAGCCATGTTCATGTTGTCATTGGTTTTTCCACTAATGCCAACATCAATGTAATAATCATCATTAGTGGTTCATTATAAATGTATAATCCTCACTATTTTTACTAGCATGTAATATCCTATGCATGCAAGGCATATCCTCATACATTTCATGTATAAAACTTATAAAATGTAGCTATAATCAGCAAGGAAACATCCCTTTTTTACATCCCTCATCCTTGCATGGAATTCCTCTTCCACACAACAGCTGATTTGACTGCATGGTCTTGCTACATCTAGGCATGCATTTTCCCAGATTTGTTCATTAGTCAACAACACCTTTCTCTTTCAGGAAATAACTTAGCACTTTGCTGCTACTACCTATCCATATGCTTCATTCTGACCCTGGGTGTAAAACCAACATCATTTCAAAAATGATGGAAAAACACACCACTAAATGTTCGGTCTGAAATGTGAACTCCAGCCACCTAGGGTTTTCTTCCTTTTTTAGTCCTGAAAATATTGAGAACCCCAATGAGAAATTCACTGCAAAGCCCACTGGAGCACTAGCTGGAACTACTAAAAATTCCACTGGAAAACCCAATTTTATTTCTCCCTATCGGGTCCCTTCCTAACTAAGTTTTAGACACTTCGGTGGTCAAAATGCCTAGCTCATGGGCAGTCTGTTCCTTTATTTTTCTTCGGCATTTTGGCAGGAAAAATGACTAGACTTTCGAAACCGACTGTTCATTGGGTCCTCTCCTTACTAATCTTCCGGCGTTTCAACGGATGAAACCTCTAATTTCTTCCACTGTATCTGTGAGTTGCTCGTCTACTGTTTCGAGTTTCATCGATGATTCCTTGGTCTATTTTCGTCCATAGTATGAGGTCCGTAATTGTCTATTGTTCCAAACTTCATCGGTGATAGCATAGACTCACTTGTTGCGTCGACAGCTAGGTTCCCTACGCATCGGATGACTAGTCCCTTCAGCTTCTGCAACGACGGCCCATAATCAAACTATATCTTCCATAGCTCATGAATTTTTCGGTGGTTAGAGAGATTAGGATAAAGTGGCATTAACACTCAAAGAACATTGGGTGATTAGTTATTTATATGTCTGCAATGGTGGCCCATGATCTCTCTATGCCTTCCAATGCCATGGGTTTATCGACGGCCGGAACAATGTCCATCGACAGAATAGTCTACTAATTAGCCACAATGACGGACCTTTGATCAACTAACTTTATCCAATGTAGCTCATCGGCAACTGAATCACCTAATCATCGGTGATGTGATCAACTAACCATCATCGATGGCCGATGATTCTATGACTTTTTCTCTTTAGTCTTCTTTTCCACTTGTTCATCGGCTCAGCTATATCTTATTCTCTGCTGATGCGAAAACTTTCTCTACCTTCCACCAATTCCATTGGCTCCATCTCCTCTATCGTTTGTCGATCAAAGCAACTGCTTGTCGCCACCATAGTTATCGGAACCATAACTCACTAACACCTCGACATCGGCAAGTGGAAGACTAATGCATCGTCGGAATAGTTCATTCAGTAGCCACAATGGTGGCTCATCATCTTTGATCTTTTTTCGATTGATGGCCCAATATGCTAATGATTTCCAATCGATGAACTAAAGCATAACCTATTTGGCATCGACAGTCAGAAATTTTCCCATCTAAAGACTAGTGCTCTAGGCTTTTGCAATGACAGGAACACAAACCACTATCATCTTTCGATGGCCAATGATTTCAAGCCTTAGAGAAAAATTTTGAACTTCCTTTGTTGCGTTGGCTATTAGAATGTCTTCCTCTATGGCATCAGCAGTCACAGGCTCTATTCGTCAGAAAGACAGTCCTCTAGCTATCCGCAATGATGGCGTAATATCATCTAATTCCTTCCAATTTTCATCGACAATCCACACAACTAACATGCTCTGATGGCCAATGAAGTCAACACTTAGAAAATTTTTGAAAATTGAGCACCATCGGTGGTTGGAGGCTCTATCCATCGGGTGGAATTCCCACTAAGTGTCTGCTGAATCGGAAGAACTTGTCACCAATTTTTCTGATGAGCTGACATTCTGGCACTTCGAATTTTTTGTGAAATTTCCTTGTCTTCACCCATTTTTCCTAGTTTCTAATGGGCAGTAAGAAACCTACCTCTATTAACTATTTATCATGGCCCTCTGAGGCCCAAGTGCTGCAACATAAGCTCTGTCACTACATATTCATGGCCCATTCAGGCCCATGCTGCAACCTTTAGCTCTGATACCATACTGTAACATCCCCGACCCTTTGACCAGCGAAGAGGACGCTACTATCACCAAAAATATGGGAAAATAGCCCCATAAAGATTAACATGCATATAGAGCTGAAATAAAAACTTAAAACATAAAACATGCTAAGACGCATAAACCTTCACATGCATAGTGGAAGCAAACATACATTCATTCAAGCATACCACATGTTCATCATATTCATTATTCAATAAATATAAATGTAGAGACAAAATAGTTAAGAATACTCATCTTAAAAAGGACTCGTCCTGCAACCAGCTACATTGCTGCAATGTTCCACCCAACCATAGGCCAGCATGCTCATCAATCTCTCAGCAACACTGCCACCCCCGAGTTGGGCATGATTCCTCAAGGAGTAAGGGTCAAAGCAGTCTTACACATAGCCAAGGTACACAAATCAGCCAAGCCCACACAGTAGGGTTTATCAGGCCATCAAGGAGCTAGGAAAAGCTAAATGCTAAGCCAGTGGTCTCAATAGAGAGTTAAAGATGCTTACCCGAGAGCTAATCCTGACTTCTAAGACATCCACACACCCAATACGAGGAATCAGTCCTTTCTCTGCTTCATAGTCCCTTAGGCCCTGACTTCCCCTTCCAATACTCTTCAAGGGATGTGGAGAAGAAAGCCAGCATTCTAACTCTATCTGAGTGCATCCAAACACCAATTTTCTCAAGCATACCCCGCCTCTAATCCTACTCTCAATAGTCTGAAGACCAACCATTGCACACCGCAGCAAAACAAACAGTTCACAGCTCTGTGAAGAAGATGAAGACAACAGGGTGACAATCCCAAACAAAAAGGTGAACATGTCTCAAGTCCACAAGACAAATCAAAGTTGTTCTTGGCCCTAGCATGGCCAAAAGAACTCAGTAGCAACCCAAAGAGGTACTTGCATACACAACAACCTAAAACTAGGGGAAGACAATACGCAGTCCACAAATGGGAAAGAAGCAAAACTCCCAACATGGACAGGGGAAAAATCATCCAACGAATGTGGAAATCTACAGCCATCCAACATCCATGAGCCCACATCACACAATTCCTCAATGTAATCGCTGAATAAAGTTACACAGATAGAAAATGGGAAAAGAACCAATTCTCAATCTGTGCATCAGAGGAAAGGACACGGCCAACAAAACTGTGGAAGAGAATGCCACCACTATCCAATGATGGAAAACTAAACATTACGTAGTCTAACAATGGTGCAAAAAGACACCGACTCTCTGCGTGAACATGAGGGTGAACACAAATTCATGAGAGGATGGAAGAACGAACCCCCCAACAAGGAAATGTAATCCATTTTAACTCTGCCCTGCGTGAGGAAAACAAACAGTAGGCGATGGGGAGAGTGGATAGAATGATCAGCCATCGCGTCATGGAGGGAGTGTAGGTGTGAGCGTAGTGGTTTCTTTCCATCCCATATCTTCTCCCACTAACAACAGAAACTAAGGTGGTCGACACATGGAAAACTCCCAATGGCCCCCATAGGTTAGACAACACCCCCGCCCCCCCGTCTTAAGCTTAGGAATCATTCCCTTTTCATTTAACATTGCACCATCATAGCTGGCTGTAGGTTTATTTTAAATTGATGTGCATACTTACATGATGCCAAAACTATAGTGTGTTGAATAGCACGATGTACCATCGACAATGATCCCTATTGCTGAAAAATAACACAGTTGAATCGATGGTGGGGCTTTTTCCTTTAGCTCCACACCATGATTTATTACAATATATACATCATGTACCTTTTAATGCAAATGGGGTCAAAACCAAGGCATTACAAATGGACTATAGTTTTCTTGCTCTTCAATTCCTCATGCCTTCAATGTATCCAAAGGGTTCCTTATATAGCTCTTCAATGGGGTAATGAAAGTTCAAATCCGAGCGATCTCAAGGTATATGGAAGGCTAGGAGATAAGTGAGTCGGATCCACATCAAGGAAAACTCCAAAAGAATTTGTCCTTTTGCACACATCTCGATGTATGTAGGTTTAAGGGTCAAATCAGCGTATATATGTGATAAAGGGATTAAAAGTCGTGTATGGCATTTTTTGCATGTTTTTAGGGATGATCTTGGAAACATCGAAGGTACAAAAATGGTCCGTGGGGTCTAAAGAGTCTGGAGAGGGACAGGGAAGGCCATAAAAGTGTGATTCACCATGTGTGGTAAAATCAGTTGTAATAGATGCCCCCTAATGTGTGAGGTTAGAGGGGTCATACGATGGCCAAAATACATTATAAGTCCATCCCAGAAGTGAAGTGATGAAGAACCTAGTGGAAGAACTAGCCATCCAACC
Source organism: Pseudotsuga menziesii (assembly GCA_001517045.1). Lineage (NCBI taxonomy): Eukaryota > Viridiplantae > Streptophyta > Pinopsida > Pinales > Pinaceae > Pseudotsuga > Pseudotsuga menziesii. The sequence goes on from LPNX010505430.1 coordinate 479,691, forward strand.
AGTACAATACAATGATAAAACTCTGCATATAACTGAAAGTAGATACAACAGTCCTGGATACATAAGAGTACAATGGCCATGAATAGGCATGATACAATATGACACATGTGTTCATCGCCACATACAATATAAATAGATCATAATCTCCATGATGAAGATATACAAAGGATCATCATCTCCCTGAATGTTGAAGATATATAATTGATCAAGATCTCCATAATGGTTGGAAATGTCTGACATATACTGGAATCAAGTCATGAGAGCTGAAATCTCATGAACATTGGCACGATCAAGGAGGTAGCATATCATAGATGCCACTAATCTGGAAGGTATTCTACACAAACCGCTACGAGTACATGTCCTACTATGTGAATAGAGGTGTCGAGGTCAAACATAGTAGTCCATCATTTGATTATTAGACATTAATGTATACCGTTAATAGACATGAGATCACCCACCGATAATGAAAATGGAAATCAAGGTACTAGAGTGCAAACTAACAACTGTGAATAAATGTGTTGAGGTCAAACACTTGAGAGAATCCATCGATCAGGAGACATTGATGTATTCCCAAAAACTGTCGATGGCGAGAGAACCTGCCACTGATGACTGCAATTCTCAAGGAACTCAAAACTGACTCTAGATTCCTATTCCAGAATAAATGATCTGAAGTTGATGGGATGAAATCCGTTGGAAGGAGGGCATTAAGGCATCCCCCATCATCCAACATGAGGTACTCAACAAAGCTGTATAATGTGGAAGGACTCAATCATAAGGTGCATGAACTAGTAACTGTTCTAGGAATGGCTGACATGCAAAGTCGAGATAACTGAGGAATGGCCAACTTAGGTTTCAACTTCCTTCGAACAAGAGCATAAAGGTGAATGGTGACTGAATGTAGGCAACATAGACTTGATATATAAAGTTGGGACATCTCTACGACAAAGGAGGCATCGACAGAGGCTCCATAGGGACTGGAAGCTTACCAGTCAGTGGATATAAACTCAGATAAATGAGTACAGCTCCTAATGTCAAACTATTAACCCAACCAACCGATGTGATATACAGTGCTCTGTTCAAAGGCGACACGACTCGACTGCTACCAAAGATAACATCTTTTCTTGTCCGGATTTTTGGCTTTTTAATTTTTTTTGGACTTTTTCAAATATTTGAAAAGCTTGAAGAAGAATAAAATCTCTTTAAAGTTACATACTAGGAGGAGACAAGTGTCAAATAGGAAAAAAAACTAGTTCCAAGTAGCAGAACATACCTATGCTCAATGCAAGGACACATGTGTAGGATAGTGACACTCGGGGGAAAGTCCCCTCTCAGTAAAAATAGGGAATCAAGCTGCAAAGGATATATAAAATGGCTTTGCATGGATAGACATGAGACAAGCTTGGGCTGTATGGTTGATACTCAAATTTAGGGAAGCCGGCATAAGGCTCAATGAGGCAGGAAAAGCTCATGATAATGCAATTACAACTTGACAAAGGGAGTCCTGGGGAAACAAGCCAACAAAAATATCAAGAGTAGTATGAGGCTCTTGCAAAATGTCATGGTGATACTATACAATGGACTCCCACACCCTAAAGGACAAATTGTCAGCATGGGCACCAAATGCAAACAAGGAGCTAACTAGGGTACCCATGTAAGGTCAAGCTCTAGCATTCACATCATGTCACTTCTAAAACAGCAAGAAGGTTTCGTGATAGGATAGAATGGGTTCGTACCTAAAGTTATAATGAAATGGTCATAAGGTCATGCAAAATGCAAATGGAGGTGAAATATAACCTATATGCCAGTTTAAATATCATACCTGAAATCAACACGAACAGGTCAAAACAATGGTCGAAACGACGCTCAAAACGGTCTCATACATCATCATATTAGTAAAAAACGGTCCAAAACTATAGAAAGGGGGTAAAAATTTTCAAAAATTTGAAAAATTTCTATAAATAGTAAAAAATTCAAAACATTATATATCATTTGAAATTTTTACCTAATTGAGCTCAAAACTTCAAATATGAATTCCGGGAGTTTCAACCGGTGAAATACGACACCGTTTTTTCCAGGTAACTTCCCATCCCCTGCTCTTTCATTTGCATGTAAAATTTTGAAATTTCCATGGTCCAAATCAATTTCTAGGCCCTTCTAAAATATGTGCCTCGGCCCACATGAAAATCGAGGATTTTTCCGCGTATAGGGCTGGCTATACGCAGAAAAATGCCTCAAAGTCGTGTACATACGTGGATGTTTAGCAAACAGTCACGTATGCAGCCACGTTTAAGTTTTTCTATGACATTTAATGACCCAAGATTAAATTCAATGTGTAGGATGGTTCTAGAATGGAGGGAATGAGAGCACGGGGATGTAGAAGAAGCGGAACAGGGAGATATAATGGCACAACAAGCTCTTCGTGCATGCAGGCTCTACAAGTTTTGGTGTCTTGGTGGCTTAAGGGACAAAACAATACTGCTGCAGATGCTAGTACACTACTGGGATCCTGATTCAGAGTCTTTCCAGATCGACAGGATGTCCCTCACTATAGAAGTGGAGGACATATACTTCATTATAGGATTGTATCGACAGGGGAAAGTGGTGAAGCATGGTCTCACGGGCCCGGAGGTGGCCTCACCATCGATGAGTATATAGTTGTATACTATTATCCAGACACAAAGAAGGTTGGGAGTTAGATCCCAACTAACTCCATATACATGCTAGGCCTAAAGGCCACACTACAGACACTCGGTAGGATAGCAGGGCTAGCCTCACTCCATTAGGCCTCATGGCCCTTAATGTTCTATGCAGTGGAGTGCATGAGACACACATTTTACGATTGGAGTACTGCGCTGTTGAGCAACATGAAGCAATAGCTCAGCGACTGCAAGATGGTCAGGGTACGAAACTTTAGTTTCAGCAGTATACTGAGCACGTTCTTCTTTGAGTGTGTTATGGGACTAAGCCCTAGAGTTGATGTTCCTCTTCAGAGGGTTTGAGATCCATCCCAACAACGTTGGGCAGATGCGATGCATAGACTAGGTGGAGCTAGGGTGTCCAACCCCTATCTAGCTGATTTCTTTCCATGGTGGCGGTGGTAAATAGATGCCATCAATGACTACCCCTATGCGGGGATAGATTTTCAGGGAGATATTGACATGCCTCTACCACCAGGATCAGCATACAGTGACATTGGTGACGAATCCCAACCCTCTTTTTAAGTTTTCTGAATTATTTAATTTTTTGTGTTTTTTGATATATATTGACTCAAAAGACATGTTTTTGCATGACAACACATAGTGACATCCTGCAATATGTATGCAGATGTAGGACCATGGTATCCTAATGGTTTCCCTTGTCATAGATTGTCATAGATGGAGGGGAAGAGGAGATGACATCGTGGGTGTGAGTGCAGAGCGGATGCTCCAAAGCATTCATACCAACTTCGTGCAGCTGACACATAGGGTACCCATGGCTCAAGTTGAGGAATTTCATGAGGCCATGCAGCGTTAGGTGGTGGGTGTGCCATGAGCATGGGTGTGGTTTTTTCTATGGCTAGTTAGAGCCGTGGTGACATTTCACGATTAGAACCCCCCTCCTCCTCCCTAGGCTTAGATACTTGGGAGTGATACATTTTGTACTACCGTGTATTTATATTTGGTGGCTCGGAAGCCCCATTTTTGTATTATGACACTTATGTACTATCACATTTTGGATGTTTAATGAAATTTTTTTATGATGATCGATTTATTTATTTACATGTGTAAAAATGTATGTTTGTGATGATATTATTGTCTATGAAACAAATTCCAATCTAACACATAGTTAGCATATGAGTCAGCAACTTGATTATAAATTATCAAAAGATGTATGTATGTTATGTTGTCAAATTGTCGTTCTAAGAATCTCACACGTAAGAATCTTCGTAATAATGTTGGATCCCTAACATGATACAAACCATTAAGTTGTGACACTACTAACTGCGAATCAAGTCGTACCTCAAGAGAGAGAACACCATGTGAAATGGCATCCCACAGAAGCTCGATAATGGCACTATACTCAGCAACATTTTTCGAAGAGGGCCATAAACATATGCCTCCTGAAGACAATACCTGACCCGCAGGAGTATAAATCACCCAAGCAGCAGAGGTTGAGTGTTGAGTGCGGTGGCTAGCACCATCCATGAATCCTATATAGATGGAAGACGCCATTGACATCTGCCATAAGAAACGAAAGCTAATCACAAGCTCGATCACCATAAGAAAAACCTAACTATGCAAAATAATGTACAACAATATACAATAGTCAGCCCTAGCTGAGAATCATGCATAGTTCTTTTTAAGATAGAGCCCATTTCTAGGCTCCACCAAGGCTGTCCCCTCATAATATACTAGCTCATATGTGCCCTTCTCTAATACATGTTTAACAATGTAAGGACCATGCCACATGGGTGTTGGCTATCATAGGCAGACCCGGGCTTACTATATTTAACCAACAACACCCCTAGCTCACTGGCCCTTTCGGCGACAGACCGTGAAGTGGCCTGAAGTCTCACCCGAAGTGATTCTAATGGGTTGGCCAAGGAATCAAGCATCTTGGACCAGGTTCTGTGGCGATCCTACTTGCGACTTGCAGCTCTTCTAGCTACGAGGTCTCTTTCTCTGCGTGTCATGTGACTCCTCTGCTCGCGTCGCGTGATCTCCTCATCTCGCAGCTCTTCTAGCCACGAGATGTCCCTTCTGCTGTCGTGTGGTCCCTTTCCACGTTGCACACTTTCACTGATTCGCGATGACTCCAGCCTTATCGCATCACCGCTCACCAGGTGATACGTAACTTCCTCCCAATTCTAAGCCCTTAACCTATGGTATCTTGCACCGTAGCTCCTCTGCCGGTGCGGTATCGCCTTCTTGCGATACCCTACTGCCGTGGCTCAGCGCACTTAGCATTGTTCGTGTCGACTTGCAAGACTCAATATGACAGGCTGTTTAACACTGTGACTAGTGACTGTTCAAGCAAAGCATAAATGAACCCACAAACAACATGCCAAAGACTTCAACTTATGTTTATCCTTCTATATTGCTATAAACTGATTAACACATTCATTCATTAAACTGTAAACAAATTCCATGAAATGACTGATAAATGCACAAGTAAACATAACACATAAGTCAATCACATAACACTCGATTTTAACGTGGTTCACCTCTAGGATGGAAGTTACGTCCACAGAACTGTGTTTTTATTATAGCTCAGGGGAAGGTAAAACACAGTTCTGCTGCACCGCATATGCAGCTCAAGATATTCTCTCTTAGATCTCTTTTCCTCTCTATATTGCTCTCCTACAATATTATCTTCCCTCTCTGTCGATCCCAGCGGATCGTTACATGCATGCTCTATAAGCCAGTTACTGGTTACAGTAATATTGCTTCCGCTAATAACAGAACCAGAGCTCAACTCTATTACAATACAATATCACTGTGAGCTAACAGACTCAATGGCTAACTATATGTTATCCGACTAGCTGGATGGCCTAAAATGCCCAAAATGCCAACCTTTTACAATACAAAATATATCCCTTTATAGGCAGCCCGAAGGTATTTCCATTAAAACACTGTGGGCCTATCCCAACAGTAACCCAAAACCTAATTAGTGACAGTCGGCCATATCTGTACTTGAGGTGGCCTCTTTCCATCACACCACAGCTCTCTGCAGTCTTCCATGCTTCCCGGCGCTGATCATGGGTACTGTACACCGCTTCCTTTTTTGTCCTTCATCTTCAATGCTTCAGCCTCGTTGCTCCTTTTCCTTTATGAGGGTCACTAAGCCCTACTGTCTTCGTCACTGCCTTCAATGCAGTGGGTGAGCTCTCTCTTCTCGGTCGCTCAGGTACCGTCATCTTCCTTGACTTTTCTATCTTAAAAGTCATGGTTTCCGGCTCTACTCTGTAGCTGGAAACGTGCTACGGCGTCGTAGCTCTATCTTATCTTCTCTCTGCCAAAACTGTCTGTCCGCTAAACTAGCAGCTTCTTCTGTAGCTGTGGGACCCTGCTCCAACAATGGGGGTAAACTTTCCTGCCCCCAAGGGTTCTTTAGCTTGATCCCACAAAAGGACCAAATCTCCTTCACTAAAATTCCTTGGATGGACAGATTTATTATACTGGACCTTAACACGACGCTTATTCACTTCTAGAGCCACCAAGGCATCTCGGCACTGCTCATCAAGCTACTCTAAGTGCACTAAACATCCCTCCAATGGGGACGTGTCTAGTAAGAGATCTATGGCTAGCTTCAAAGAAGGGATTTCGCACTCAACCGACAATACAAACTCCAATCCATGTACAAGTTGATATGGAGAAAAATTGGTGGCAGTGTTAACTGCGGTCCTATAAGCCCACAAAGTAGGATATAACATGATATGCCAATTGGTCTTGCTTTGTACGATCGCTCGTTAGAGAATGGACTTGAGTGATTTGTTCACTGCTTCAACCTGTGCATTCACTTGAGGGTAATAAGAAGTGGAATGCTCCTACTTATACCCTAACTTCGAGGACAGTTCTTCCATCATCCGGTTCTAAAAGTGCCTACCATGGTCAGTGACAAGCTACTTTGGAATACCGAACCGACAAATGATCTAGTTGAATACGAAATGTGCGGCTGTCTCACTGTCGAATTTAACCTTATGCATTGCCTTAGCCCATTTCACGAAATAGTCAGCAACCACTATAATATGATGATGCCCCCCAGGTGAAGCTAGGTTGCAATCCATGAAATCAAGCCCCCACTTAGTGAAGGGACTGGCGGTGATGATTGGATGTAACAGGGCAAGACGTGAGTGCATATTGTGTGCAAACACCTAGCAAGGGTGGCACTTATTGACCGCATTGACACAATCTTTAAAGATCAACGGCCAAAAATAACCCGCTATCAAGATTTTTTGGGCTGTATAAAGCCCAAACAAATGACCACCACACACCCCTCCATGGAAATCATTCAACACATGCTCAGCCTCCTCATGAGTTAAACAACATCATAAAATGGAATCTACCCCACATCGGTATAATGTGTTATCCACTATGAGGTAATTCTTGGATACGTGATGTAACCGTCATCCTCATCCCATGAAAGGTGAGTAGGGACCTTCAATGTTTGTAAATATATGATAATATCCACATACCATGGATCCAAAGTTAGGATCAGGAAAATGTGCTCATTGACAAACGTATGTTCACAAAATTCCTCCTCCTCCTCTCTTGGGAAATTAGATATAAGCTCTGCAAAAGTCAATGATTTTTTTGATTTTGCCGAAACAAACTCGAGATCGAATTCTTACAAGATGACAATCCACTTATTATACTTTCTCCCTATCATCCTTCTAGTGAGGATGAACTAAAATGGATTGAAATGGGCTACCACCAAGGTCTGGCGAAGGAGAATATAATGTCTCAATCTTTGAACCGCATGAATGGTAGCAAAGGAAAGTTTATCCACATGGGAATAATGGATCTCCACATCTATAAGGTTTCAGCTCAAATAATATATGACATGCTCCTAGAGCTCCTCATCCTCCTAAACCAAAACCATACCAATCATCTCCATGGACCCAGCCACATAAAGTAAAATGTCATGGCTATAGTCGGGTGGGCTAATCACCGGGGCCGATGCCAAGGATCACTTAAGCGCATCAAAGGACTCCTGGGCTCGCTCATCCCAACAAAAGGTAGTGTCCTTATTCAAAAGACACATAAAGCCACTAGTCAAATTGGCAAAGTTAACGATGAATCTCCACAAGAAACTTGACATGCCTTGCAAACAATGAAGATGTCTAATGTTTCTCAGGGGAGACAATTGAAGTATTGCCTCAACCTTTAAAGGGTCGACTCTTATACCCTCCTTGGAGACAATGAACCCTAATAAGTGACCAGACTTCACGCAAAAGATGCATTTATGAGGATTTAACCTGACCAAGTAATGGAAGCATCTTTTGAACACTAATCTTAAATGGTAGGAATGATGCATCCTTTGACGAGAATGAGCAACAAGGTCATCCAAAAAGACTTCAATAATCAATTTGAGATCATGGAAGATCAAGTTCATATCCTGCTGAAAAGTGGCTCCAGCATTTTTAAGGGTGAAAGGCATATTTTGATATGCAAAGGTACCCCAAGGACAAATAAAGGCAGTCTTATGTCGGTCCTCGGGTTTGATCTGTATCTAATTGTATCCAAAAAACATGTCCATAAAGGAAAATACCTCGCTTCCCGTACACTCATCCAAAATTCGATCAATAAATGGTGTAGGAAAATTATCCTTGGGACAAGAACGATTCAAGTCACGGAAATCAGTACATATACAGATCGTTCCATGTTTCTTACCAACCGAAATGGGATTTGAAACCCACTCTGTCAAGGGAACGAGATAGATAAATCTGGCATTCAATAGCTTTTCTATCTCATCCTTAATTGCGAGTGCTTTTCTAGGATTCACCGCACGCAAGCATTGTCGAACAGGCTTAGCATTTGGATAAGTTTTAGTCTCATGTTCAACAATGTGAGGATCGATACCTAGCATTTCCTCGTATGACCAAGAAAATACATCATGAAACTCTTTGAACAGCTCGGTATACTCTTGAATCTCAGCATGGGAACATTCTACCCCAATATAGACATTCTCAATCTTTCCAGGATCGCAAGAGATATTGATAAGAATGGTAGGAGATATATTCTCCATGTTTCCATCAGCCATCAAACTAGGAGAGCTTAATGGAACCACGGGACTACCAATTCTCTCACTAAGAATATCCCTAAAGTATTCACACTCCAAACAGTCAAGCTAGAGAATAAAATAAGATCTATGATGCAACTCTTCCCAAGGTGGCTCAACCTAAGACATAGCCTCAATAATATCTTCATCTGATGGAAAAATGCTATCAAGGCAGTCATGTGCATGAGAAGACTCAACTGCCCATGTAGGTAGCACATATGGGTCCTCCTCCTCCATCCGTGAAGAGGAAGGACTAGGCTCTACAACACATTCAAGATTCTCTTGATATGCTATCATTGCTGTAGGCAACAGCATGTCTGTTTCAATAGGCTCACACGAAGGACTCGGTGTAGGAAGAATCCAAGGATCTTCCATATGAGTGGTGCAAAAAGACACCAAATGCAACGATGATGAAGCCTCACCGAAACTAGACCCGATCATAAGAACAGGTGTAGGACAACTAAAGGATCCCATAAGGGATGGATACATGCCAACACCCACACTCCTAGTTGTCAGCTGAGAGTGCTCGACAATCGGGACAGAAGCTCCCGAAGATGTGGTAACACATGGATTCTTGAATGACATTTGATCAATCGTAACTATATTCCCATTAAATGGAAAGCATACAACTCAAAATAGAGAAGAAGCTATGGCTTGCATACTATACATCCAATTCCTACCTAGTAACAGATTGTAGTCAAGGGGCACATCAACCACCTCGACCTCGATCGCGATGGTCTTCCCTTCGAAATAGACCTTAAGAGAAGGAAGAATGTCATGTGGTCGAAACGATCTACCATCAAAAGAAGTCAACATGGTAGTGGATTTAGACAACTCAGGAGAACCCAGACCCTTCCAACATGCCAAAGACATCACGGAAGCAGCAGCGCCTTTGTCAATCACAATTCGTTTGACGGTCATGTTAAGACATTCTACATGAATCAAGAGAGACACATAGTAAGGAAAGCAAGGCTACAGTCATGCAGTTTCAAATTTGATGAGAAAGGAAGAGTTATCATCATTAACACCAAGAGTAGAAAGCAAAGCCTTCCTTTGCAAAGGACAACTTTGAAGTACTTCAGGTGCAAACCTTGCACAAGGAGTGTGGCCCAAATCCTCGACAACAGAATAGTTTTGGGTGGCTTGGGAATTAGGATTATGCCCCGAACATGTAAGGACTCCCTTAGGAATGCAAGGTGCAACTTCAGGTTTATTCATAGGGTTTTCAATACGCAAAGGACTCCAGGGTGGAGCAGGTTCCTTTCCAAGGTCTGGTTGTCATGAACCATAGTCCGTCGCATTAGTCACAACCTTAGTACCATGCACCATATTGATGCAACCATGACCACTACTAGCTTCCGACAGATCTTGATCCCCACCAAACTGATCATGGGTCCTCGAGTTCATGTTTTGATTATGAGGTAAAGGGTTGGTCAACACAGCCGGGCCTTGTGCTATGAACCTCGAGGCTTCTTCTATCCAAGGGCACAAGTGAGTGAGGTGGTCATCCTTCATCAAATCTTCATGTAAGGAATTACAAGAGCACCAAAGGTGAAATGTAGTAACATGTTCACTAGGATATTCTCTTGGTTTGCCCTTGAATTTGGGAATGTCCGAGGGAAGCTCGGTAGGGATAGCCAGCCAAGCTGGGTCATAAGATACTAGATCATTCATTAGTCTCGACAAGTCAGGAAAATTTAACGTTGCGAGGAAAGGGGGCCTAGGTTGAGTAGGTCGATGAGACGCTCCCTGATAATTTTGGTTCACATAGGACTGATTACCGTAACCACCATGGCCATGGCGATAGTATCCTCCTCCTGTTTGACCCATGTAGGGTGGCATGGAAGCACCATAATTTGGTGTACCTTGACTATTTGGGGCTACAAAGCCATAATTCGGGGAGTAAGTGGGTTGTTGATACTCGTACCCATAAGGTGAATAACTCTATGCATACTGTGGTCCATAATATGGTCCATAAGAAGTCCCCTGAGATTTCCCATGAGACACTCCATATGTAAGAATATGACCTCCAGAAGTAGGAATATGACCTCCTGAGACAATAGGAGGTACTTGACTCTGAGACACGACTACGCAAGTAGCAGCAGTATGAACATGACTCGTAGCAACATTCTGGCCTGAAGGACCATGTGAATGAGGGGGAGGAATAACATTCAAAGAACTAGGAATAGAGGATGAAGGGACATGTGAAACTGTGTAAGTGGTATTCCTTACAGTCACTCATCTTGGTTCTAGTATCTGAATAGGACTAATAGCACCAGTTCTAGGATGAACATGTGTAGTGACTTCCACCACCGGGATGGAGGGTGCAATGTGGCTCACGTTCCTAAACCTTTCCACATGGAAATGACTAGGAATTCCCCAAGGCACAGTGTTAGGATCAAACTCTGACTCGGCATGTCGAGCCAAATCATGTGTAGGAATACCAGACATATCATAACTAGTGCTTGCAGGTTCATGATGAGTCTCGTCACCCAGAAACCAATATTAACAACCCATGAATGAGGGATCATACCCAGTGTGTGTAGGTATATCAGGTGAAAGATCATATGTAGGAGTAGGATATTCTTCCCCAACATCATGAGATGGAGAAGGAAACTCAGGAATTTCATCTTCATGATCTCCCATCGTGTGTGAATCAATGTGAGAAGTAGTCCACCTGGACTGTCTGTTTCTCTCTCCCAAAGGAGGAGGAGATGTCGAAGGAGAAAGTCCTGCTAAATGAAAAGAACGGGGAAGTGCCACACTCAAATCCACAATGACTCAAAAAATGAAAAAGGCTCTTCTACTTAAGCAAACCCTAAGCAAGCTAGTGTGCATAGAGCATACAACTATATAATCTAAAGACAATCACAAGCAAACAAGGGTAGGATATGTCAGCTCCCGAATGAAGCAGGTATGTCTAGCCTAGGAGAGGCTTGAGACTCCCATACACAACAAGCAGAGGTTTGTAACCAATTATTGTGGCCCTCAGCTTCAACGCATATAGATACTGTGCTATATGACCCCAACCTAGCCGAGACACCTGCAGAATAACCCCTGCAAAGTACACCCTCCATTACCTAGGTAAAACACCTAAGGTCACCTCAATATAATCAATGCTCAGGAGGACAGTCGCAGGTAGGATTGACCATATGTGCAGGGTAGAAAAGCCCAAAACTCTTGAAAGAGCCCCTAGATATGAATACAATCTTGGAAATATATCCGATGCTACTCAGTTATGACTAGGGGTCATCCCAATCAATAACTACTCACAATGCCTCGTGCTTAACTCCCTTGTAAGAGGAGGATCCTGAGAAACACTAATTATACCAAGGAATTTCACACTCTCATCTTGACAGACACATACATGTTGTTGTTTAGTGGTCTTGGAGAATTTACTCACAATGAACTATTCCAAGACCCTAAAACCTAATCTTGTTGGTGTACCCTATCAAAGAAAATAGTGTAATCCATTTTAATTAAGCATTGATTTTATTTGGATTTATTACTCAAAAATGGTAGGTGAACGTGCAACTAATGGTGTTATGACACAACATGAATCAAAATGCACACCTAAAAATCAATGCAAATGCATTGTGTCGAATGAAAAACAGGGCATGGTACTACGCGAAATGCAAAATTTTCTTCAAATGACAAATGTAATCATTCCTATATGAAAGCCTGACTATACTTCTCTAAGAAAACCTATTGCAATGATGCATAAAGATGCAAATAAGCAAATATTTTTGGATTTTTTGAATAAATATGAGATAATAAAACAAAAGAATGACTCTACCACCCCCAGACTCTGCAAGCACAATCAAATAGCACTCACGTAAAACACTAAGGTAAAAGAGATCTAATGCACTAATCCCAAAACGAAAAACCAAAAATGCAATCACAAGAACAATCTTTAAAAAAAAATTAACCTAAAAGGCATCTCTGGTCAGAAACAGGGGCGTATACAGACTCTATAAGCATTAAAGAAGACTCAGCAATCATCAAAACTCACCCAGAAACACTCAATCTTCCTCTAAAAGGAAAAACTCAGGGCATACGTGACTGTGTACAGAAAACCTACGTATGTACACAAATATCTCAATCAAAACTAGGTGTAGACGCGACTGTGAGGTAAAAACTCACGTATAGGAAGAGAAAGAGATAAAAATGAAGGCAAATAGATAAGCTGAGACAAAATTCACACCTATCAGACACTACCAGGCCAACATGGCCCCAGAACCGACTCTAAAACAGAGAAATCAGAGCAATTCAAGAACATTGAATGCCGATATAAACTCCCAAAGGACAATTACTAGGAACTCCCCAGCGGAGTCGCCAATTCTGTTACAGAGAGAAATTCCTATGGCTTGGGGTTCCACAATAGACATATTGACTCCGTAAATCAATCCTTTCCTATATGTAAGAGAAACTAAATATCTAACACTAAAGGATCTCGGTTTGTACCTTATTCCGGATGGTCGATGTAGATCCCCGTTGAGCTTTCCAACTCCGGCTTGAATTGATAAATTGCTTCCCCAACATTCAATAAACAAGACAAGCATGCTATATATAATCGTGTTAGACCTACTCTAGCATATATAATCAATAACATATAATCATTTAAAAGAATCCATGGATTAAATACTCATTTAAACACATATTATTAGACAGGAAAATATATTTCTATTAATATAAAACAGAGATTACAATAGTGACAACCTCTGTCGGCACGTCTGCAGATCGGAGAAACTGAGCCCCCCACTTGGGCCTCCACCACTTCAATCATCCATCTCCTGATAGCAAGCTCACAAGCAAAAGGCAAGCTTGGGAAGAACACAAAAGTGCTGCAAGGGACAAAGGGATGCAGACTCAAGTATAAGCTTTGGCAACAATGGACTATAGTTATCTTGCTCTTTAATTCCTCATGCCTTCAATGTATCCAAAGGGTTCCTTATATAGCTCTTCAATGGGGCAATGAAAGGTCGAATATGAGAGATCTCAAGGCATATGGAAGGCTAGGAGACAAGTGAGTCGGATCCACATCAAGGAAAACTCCAAAAGAATTTGGCCTTTTTCACACATCCCGATGTACACAGCTTTAAGGGTCAAATCCACGTATATACGTGAGAAAGGGATCAAAAGTCATGTATGGAAATTTTTGCATGTTTTTAGGGATGATCCTGGAAACATCAAAGGTACAAAAATGGTCCATGGGGTCTAAGGAGTCTGCAGAGGGATAGCAAAGGCCATAAAAGTGTGATTCACCATGTGTGGTAAAATCAGTTGTAACAAAGTCCCAAGTTCTAGTGAGACCATTGAGAGCAGTCATAACCAGTTCATCCTCATCAAGGGTGTCTTCAATAGAAATTAGTTATTCCTTGAACTGTATGAACATGACATACAATAATAGTATGAAATGTTCATCATCCATAACCTTCATGTAAAGGTTAGGGATTATCTTTACTTTTGGTAAATCCTAAGCTTGTCAAGAAGCTAATATCTACTCTACCATGCCAAGCTCTAGGAGCTTGCTTCATTCCATACAGAGCATTTTTCAACTTACATACATGATTCACTATGTCTTTGACTTCAAATACTTGTGGTTATTCGATGTAAACCTCTTCCTCAATCACACCATTCAAGAAGGTTGTATTCACATCCATATAGTGTATATCCCACTTCATCATGGAAGAAATTGCGATGATGGTTCTAATGGAATTGTACCTTGCTACTAAAGAAAAAATCTCTTCATAATCAATCCCCTATTTCTGACAGAATCCTCTAGCCACAAATCTTTCCTTCTACTTTTCATTACTTCTAGCAGCAGCATGTTTTATCTTCTAGATCCATTTCGAAGATACCACGCACTTGTTTTCTGGTTTGGGTACTATCTCCCAAGCATCATTCTTCATTATTGACTAGTATTCTTCTGCCATTACTTACACCCACTCTTTCTTTTGAAAATATTCCTCATAGCTGGTGGGTTCTTCATCTACAAGGTTGCAAATCAAAACTACATAACTGGAGTATGGATTTGATCTTTTAGTTGTTCTTATGGAGCCTTCTGGAGATCCATATTTCTCTACTCTTGTATTATTTCTCTTATCCAAGAAATTTTTCTCTTTTGAGATATATCCATAGTAGGGGGTTCCCGAGGTTCTAACATATCATCATATTCAGATGCTACTATTTCAGGAGAGGGTTCATCTTCTATGATTCTGGGAGGTATATCCTCTATGTGTACTTGTTCAAGCTAACAGCTTTTGGATTTCTTGGGAGTTTTCTCTTCATCAAATGTTACATCCCTACTAATATATATATTATGGAATCTTGAAATGTATATCATGAAGGATTTAGAGAATTCATAGTATCCAACAAATATTCCCTTCTTTCTAAAAGTATCCAACTTGGTTCTCTTCTCTTTCAGAATATGTACATATACTAGACAACCAAATACCTTGAGATTGCTCACTTCAGTTATCTTTACTATATACATTTCTTCAGGAATCTTGAATCCAAGAGCACAGTGAAATAATCTATTCCACACATACACAGTTGTCCTTGCAGCTTCAGTCCATAGGTGCATGGGGAGGTATTGGTCATGAATCATTGTTTTCACTTCTTCCATAATGGTTCTATTCTTTTTTTCTGCAACACCATTTTGTTGGGGATTGTAGGGAGTGGTTAGTTCCCTCTTGATTCCTTCCTCCTTGCAAAATTCTTCAAATTATTTTGAAGTATATTATCCACCATTATCTGATCTCTATGTCTTGATTCTTCTTTCTGAATGGTTCTGTAACAAGGATTTGAATTCCTTGAATTTCTTGAACACTTCACTCTTGGTATTCAATAAATATATCCATGTCTTTCTTGAATAGTAAAAAATAAACGTGACATAATATTCATATCCACTTAACAATATTGAGGAAATAGGACCACATGCATTAGAATGAATTAATTCCAATGTACCTTTAGTCTTTGTTTCACTTTTCAGAAAGGGATTCTTGATGTTCTTTCCTCTTGCACATCCTTTGAAAGTTCCCTCATGATCAATAGTTAGATATGGTAACCTAGTTACCACCTTGCTCCCATAGGGTAGTGATTTGTAGTTGATGTGAGCAAGCCTCTTTTTCCATATTTCACTTGAGTTAGTAGTCTCATTGACAAGGGTTGTCTCTAGATGTCGTCTGAGTTTGTATAGGCATCCTTATTCTTCACCAATGAGCACATCATATTAATGTGACGTTCCTTTGGACCACATAAGTACTTTTCCATCTATGAAAGAAACTATCTATCCTTTCTTATCTATTTCTAATACGGAAAGTAGGTTATTTTTCAAACCTGGTACATGTCGTACTTCCTTCATCTGCATGGAAGTTCTAGAGTCAATATTGTAGATTGATTCACCACTACCTTTTATGGGATATTGATAGTCATCTCCTAATGATACTTTTTGAGGATATTTATTTTCTTCAATTCTTGACAGAGTTTGCTTATTCCCTATCATGTGATTTGAAGCACCACTATCAATAAGCCATGTATCTTCTCCAGGTGTTACAGATCCAGAGAGTGCAAAGAATAACACATATTCATCTACATATTCTTCTTTTGTTAGTCTCTTTAGAGGTCTTTCTTCCTCATCCTGATATTCAACTAGATGATCATGATGTCTTTTGTTTTTGTTATTATTTGATGGAAACTCTCTTGTAAGATGTCCTATATTATGAAATTTATAGTATTGACACTTTGAGTAATATTTATTTTGATTGTTTACTCTTTTCTTTTGAAAATTATTCTTTGAATGTTTATGACTACGTTTCTTGTTGTTTGATTGTTTTCTTCCTTTAGTATGGATGGATAGATATTGATCATATTCTCTAAGTAGAGCTTCTATGTGATATACTCTAGCTTATTCTTTAATTTAATATTCCCATACAATTTCAAACTTCATATTTTATTTGTGGCACACAGAGTTTGTATGAATGAGTCCCAAGGTCTAGTGAGACCATTCAGAGAAGTCATAACTAGTTCATTCTCTTCAAGGGTGTATCCAATAGCACTTAGGTGTTTCCTTTGCTGATCTTGATACCCTTTAGTTGAGCTCTCAAATTCATCTTTCTTTTGATGTTTCTTACCTCATACATTCTAGAAAGTGCATCATACATTTTCTTTGGTGTCTTCTTAGATGATACTTGAGGGATCAAGTGATATTTGATAGAATCAACAATGATTGTCATTTCCTTGATTAGGTATTTCTCATGCTTCTCCTTAGCTTCATATTCTTTAGGTTATACAAATTCATCCTGGATTTACTTCTCAATACTATTCTCTTTAATAATTAGACCAATCTTATACTTCCATGCTAGGAAGTTTTCTATGCTTTCCAATTTGTCCTCAAGCTTAGTGCTTGGGTCCATCTTATCTAGGAGGTCACTAAAAATTGAAACCTCTCAAAATGAAAATTTGACCTTACCAAGAGATGCATTGAAATAAATCAATTTCATTGGTCCACTTGGTTTCTGTAGATCCCAAATTTTTACCCTTCAAAACTTGCTTGCGAGGTTGCAAATTCTGCATAATTTCTGGTTCTGGTTTTTTGTAGTTTTCTAGTTTAGGGCCAAACTAGGGTTTGGATTTCCTAGAGATTCAAACACCCAAAAAATTCGATCCTAGGCTTAGTATATGTGCTCTAGGGAGGCAAAAATTTCTATGATATTATATATTCCCAATTCCAAACTTTGCATAAACCCTAATTTCTTCCAGAGGGAGAGGAGAGAGAGTCTACTACTTGCTAATTTCTCTCTCTCTATCTATCTCTCTCACATATGCATTACAAAAGTGAGTGAGTCTATGTTATAATTAGGAACACAACTCCTCTATTTATACAATTTAAGTCACTTGACTTTTACCTTAACAAGTCAGCCCCACTAAACTGACTGGGCTAACATCACCTAGAAAAACTCAAAAAAATATTATATTATATTCATTGGGGTACTATTGACCCAAATTACAATGGAGTATCTATCTCGTGACTCTATGATGACCAATTACAATGATAAAATCACTACAAAGGAATAATAACATATCCCTTGGGGTACATCAATAAAATATATTTAGAATATCCTTTGAAGTTACAATATTTCAATATATTTCACAATATTAAGGACATAGTGGAACCACACATGGATGAACTTCCCACTCATTCACAATGGAGAGAGGATCATTCAAGGAATATTAGGTACATTTTCCTTCGATTCCATCACTATCATATTTGGCTTCATCCACATATGTGCATTTTGTTTTAGAGACTATATGTCACATACCCCAAATTGCAAAAACATTTTATGTTCTAGGAGACATTATGTTTTAATTTTATTATAAAGTTTGTAATTAATGACCAAGTGGGGTTAAGGATAATTGCATTTAATTGCTCAATAAATTGTTATCTGATAAATGAAAGATGAGACACCAGCTTAAGGAGGATGTTAAATGAGTGTTTTACTAGACACTTATTGGAATAGGCTGGGTTGAGAGCATATTGACACTTGGAAGCATCCTCAAACTACTTCTAGCTATTGCAAAAGGAAACTTCCCTATTTTTTTGGTCATGTTCCCCAAGAAAGTGGAACAAGAGAAGGCGTCTCATTAAGTCAAAACTAACCCAAAAGACATAGGCATGCTGATAAAAATTCCCATTGAATTCAATTGAGGCTGCTCATTCTTTACTTTTGAAATTTCTGAGTGAAATTAGTGCACAAGAAATTCGATGGAGGGGACAAGCATAAGTGCTTGAGTGAAAAGTGTTGAATTTTGGAACTAGTGTAGCTGATTTGAGTTGAGTTCTTACTGCTACAGGAAGAAATATTACTGCTGATTACTCTGTGGATTTTTAAAGGTTTCTAAACCAGTTCTCTCATCCATTGCTTTCAACCAGGTGGACCAATAGATGGGCTCGGGGGTCCTAAGATTTGAAGTTCAGCTATCTTCAGGAGTTGGTTGGGAGGAACAGGCTCCTTAAGTTGTTGTCTCCTACTGCCAGGTTCTACATATTATTTCTAATTTCTTTATGCAAGCTTAGGAACAAGAATGAATGAATTTAGGAGATAATATATTTATATGTTTGCTTCATCTCTTATTAAGATTACTTGGAGAAAATCTTTTATTGTTGAAAGATAGATTAATTATGGATTATATATGGATTAGAATGAATGATTAGGGTTAATTTCAAATTTACTAATGAATAAAATACCTAATTGTATTGTTCCACACCTTTAAGAAGGTAGTACTCTAGTGCAATAGGTGAGATTAAATTCTGATGGATAAATCAAATCAAGAATGTAGGATTATGATTATTTACTTTATACAGATTTCTTATAGGAATGTTTGGAAGTTTCCTTAGTTAGGATACATCTATTAAAAAGATAAACAAGAACTATCATAAAGGATTGTCTTTAAAAAAAAAACTCAGCATTCAGCTCGTTTAACTATGTTCTTTTTAACACAGTAATAATTACTAGCTATAAGCTTAGTTTATTATAAATACACATAATTATTAAATATTATAGGAACAGAAAAATAACATAAATAGAAGTAACCTATAAACAATAAAATGGAGTATAGTAATCAATTAGGTTTGGCAATAACATCTAAGCAATTTTCATTAATACTATAAGTAAACATCAAATAGTAAACACATTATAGTTAAACAATAATAATGTAGGGTTTAAAATTTAAATAAAATTACAAACCCTAAATTAGGGAAATTCTCCACTAACTTTCAAGTTACAGTTTTACCCTCTTTCTCTTAAAACAAACTCTTCATTTCTACAATTATAATATCCATATTATAAATGCCCAATATTAAATAAAACTTAAACAGAAATAGAATTAAACTGTTTATCTAGAATAAGTTAAAACAAAATAAGAATAGACAATTTAATAGTCCGAATCCAATTACATAGTAGAGTAGAGTTCTATTAAAAACAAACAGAGTTAAAATAATAACTTAAAACTTAAATCAAAATCTAAATTATGATCATAAATCTAGACCAGGTCACATGGTCGACTACTATAACCAAGAAGAATTTCACTTCTTCTACTATCATGTCATAATAAGAAAATCCTAAATTAATATTAAATAAAATACGATTTTAATCAAAATAAACACCTTAGAATTGAAGACCATAATTCTAAAAGACTGCAAATTTTATTAAAACCAACACTGGTGCTTTTCAAAACCAAATTATATCTATCCATTAATAGTCTTAAAACCCAATGGACGAGCCATACGGCTATAAATTTTATCCTTTAAAAACACAATCCTGGAAATTAAAACCCTAACATATATTTTTTTCAAAATAAAAACGTAGTAGTTCACAAAGAAGTCACGACCTTATGGCCTGTTTGAATAACAATAGTAAAGATTTTAGATCTTAGACAAAATATAAAGGATTTCAAACCCTATGTTAAAGCATAAGAAGAATCCAACTAAACAGAGCTACGATCGATGGCCTTTACAATTTTTCTGTAAAATAGTCTATGGCCATACGACCTTTACAACCACAAATGTTCAAAATGCATCCACAGATTAAGAGTTCGAAACTTAGTGAGACCATATCACTAATAACCCCACACATCATCACAGGAGGAACCTCAAGCAAGAACCGAGGCTTACCAGTTGGTCGAGAAGCATGGAGACTTTTCTTTTGAAGTAGTTTATGCCACCCAGCCTCTCGAAGCACCTATAGAATAACTTCCACATTAAACAAAGAAACATTATGATCTTTTTTTAAAAGAAAAAAAAACTAGTTACAGTAAAGAAATGATAAATATCTTGCAGGTAAAGTGAATAATCTTACCTGGAGAATTTTTACTCTCGGACACACAATAGTTTGGTTACATGGAAAATTGATCCCAATAAAATCTCTTACTCTAGAATTTGGGCAGGAGAAAAACTTAATTTAATACCTCGACAAGATTGTTTAAGCCAATAGCCAAGGCCACAATAGAACCTAAACTCTCCACAGTCAACAATTTTCCACCAGGAAAGCTGTGAGCTAGAACTAAGACCTCATTGCTATCAAGATAGTGATTTCAGTTGGGAAATACACAGAGGAAGAAATTCACGGAGACAACATCTGAAAATCGAAGGCCATCACTCACAGAGATGAAACAATGGCGTAAATGGCCATGAGGCCATGAGCCTAGCGGCACTCTCCACAGCAAAAAGATAGGGTAAAATGTGAGATTTTAGGGTTTTGGAGATCTTTATAGTGAAGTTTACCAAAGTCAAAACCCCAACCATTAACCGACGTCCACGTGGAGTCCTCTATGATTTTGATTTTTGGGTTTTACTCTATAGTTTCGAGAGCCCTTGGTGTAATCTATAAACGAGAGGTTAAAGATAGCCTTCATTACAATCTCTTTTGAAAATCAATAGATTTATTTTTAACATAAGATGCATAACATAAATTGAAAACGTATCATAGTTATAATCTTTGTGTAAATAGGATTTATAAGTATAGAATGAAGACCATGTAATTGGTAGTAGTATGTGCAAAGGTTTTTAGGTTAGATAAGTTCATTAGGTAATGAAATCTTCATCCCTTAAAACAAAGTAGTGATACTACATTATAACGATAAAAGATTTTACTTTTTGCATTTCCACCTAGTAAATACCTAAGCAGTTAGTAGAACTATTTTCTGCATTAAATTGTTAGCTCCATATATGTATAAATGTCAATCCATTATACCTTATAACTATGCCTAGAATTAGGTTTTACTAACTTATATAACATTTGAATATATGTTGAGACGAATGCATATGAATTACCATGGTAACGAGTAATAATGTATCAAGAGACCTAGTATGTGAATTTATCTTTCTCTAGAATTGTATATAGGACCTAATATGATAACGGATAGATGAAAGTATGATGAACAAGTTATAGTCAAAGCTAGGTAGAATAACATCTAGATCTATGTTGTGCTCGGATTTTCCAAATACTTACGCTTATAAGTAAATAATAATAAAAAGTAAATATACAGATTTGATGACACATCCTTCTTGCTCAAAGCTATAAACTAAACAAATATACTAGCATTTTATTTATGCTAGTTGAGATAATTAATCTCGATCCTGAAACTAGATTACAAAATGTCTTACTTGTAAAAATACTTGTACAAGAAGCAGCACTTCACTGCATTAGCTAAAAAGATAAGTAAACCTTGGACATGAACTGAAGTTCCTTCATGTTTAAAACCAGTAAAACAAACTTTAGTACATAGTAAACAAACAGTTGTTTCAGCTCATGTTACTTCAGATCATCACCTGCTAAATCAATCTTTAATACTTAATTATGGAAACAAATAATTAAGTATGCAGATACATAATTTAATAAAGGAATTAGTTTTAGTTCTAGTTTAGACATTTATATGTTAACTGTTTACAGTTAAATGTCCCTCTCAAGCGACGATTACAAACATTTATTGTCATAAGAAAAAATTTAAATTTTCATGAAATTTTGCAGTATTACATGTGGTATCATAGCACACATTCAAACACTAGGCCTGAATGTGGCTCAACCTGCATAGAGAAACAATAAAAAAATGCATGCATACTGATTACTATTCTTCTTTTGAAATGTTATTACCAAATTTTTTTTTTTTGAGCTAGAACTGCAGGTATGGAAAGACTCGAGGAATATGTAGATGAAGAGTCCCTGTTTAATGAACACAGTAATTCTAGAAGAGAACTAGTTCAGGAAGAAATAACTAACAATTCTTTAGAATTATTACAAACTGTTAAAGAATTAAGAATTGAAATGGAAACAGTTAAAAAAGAAAATGAAAGAATTCTAAGAGCTCAAGAGGATTTGAACCAGATATTGATGGAAAAAATTCAGAGTGAAGGAAAAGATAAACAGATAGGATCCGAAATCACTTCCTACCAACATAAAAGTAAAAAGTCCAAACAGTCAAAAATTGAAAGTAGTTCCTCTTGAGAAATTTATGGTGATTCATACAGGAAGAAGCACCAGTACACTAGTGGTAGAAATGAGGATAATGGTCTAGAAAAAGAAAATTTAAGCCTTATGAGGAAATTTTGGGAGAATTTAAGAAGATAAAACCACCAACTTTCAATGGAGAAACTGAGAAAGGAGAGGAAGTTGAATCATGGTTGTTAGGAATGAAGAAGTATTTCCAAATCTATAATTATTCTAATGAGCTAAAAGCAAGGATGGCCATTTCAAACTTAACTAGAAAGGCATATATCTAGTGGAAAGATTTAAAACGAGTAAAATGTATTAGGGAAAAGAACATTAACGGGACTACCTTTAAGAAATACTTTAAAAATAAGTTTATGTCAGAACAGTACTACGGACAGCGAGCTAAGGAATTATATGAACTGAAGTTGGGAACTATGAACATGAAAGAATTAAACAGTAAATTTTTAAGTTTACTACGTTACGTGCCTTGCATTGTGGATGAGAAGCCTAAGGTGCAGTGGTTTCTAAGCTGTTTACCTTTTCACATTAAAGACAGAATTGAATACAATGATCCAAAAACCCTTGAGGAGGCTATGCAAAAGGAAAATTTTTGTTATGAGCAGAACTGAAAAAGGGAAAGTATGCCAAACTAGAGGGCTAAGAGGTCTAATAATTTTGAAAAGAAGAAGAAGGGTTTCATACCTAACCTCAATTTTAGGAATAATAACACACATAATTTTCCTAATAAGAATTTGAAAGGAAATAAAAGTAACTCATAGTCAAACCTTAATGGCCCTAGAAATAAAGAACCTGTTAATAACCATAACAACTACATTAAGAATAATGAACGTAAAGAACCAACAAAGTGTTGGGATTGTAATGGACCTCATTATGAATCAGTCTTCCCTAACAGAAAGAAGACTGTCAGCAACATCCATACGGTACAGGAGGAGATGACTATTGGTGACTTAGCAAGGGCGATGCCCAGGATCAATGCATTGCTGGAAAACAGAAAGGAAGATTATCAAACTTCCATGAGGGAAGTAGAAGGTAAGTTGAATCAAACACCCATTTATATCTTAATCGACCTAGGGGCTAGCCTGAGTTATGTTTCTCCTAATTTAGTAGAAAAATGCAATTTATCATTAGAAATTTTTCCAAATTCATGGTTACTTCAACTAGCTACTGGAGCAAAAAGAAAAGTGATTACTTTTGTAAAAGATTGTACTGTAAGTTTGGATTGGTTTGAAACGTCTGTGAAGCTAAATGTACTTCCTTTAGGCTCTTATGACATGTTAATTGGTATGGATTGGTTAGAACAACATAAAGTAGTTTTGAATTGTTTCGATAAAAATTTTACTTGTGTAAATAATTAAGGAAAAACAGTAACCGTAACAGGAATTCTTAGGAAAACAACTATCAGACAAATCTTTGCTTTGCAATTAAAGAGAGATGTTTGGAAGGGTTGTAAATCCTTTGATGTAATGGTAATTAATGAAGAACATATTAATAATGAAGATAAACTAAAACTGGAAGATATTCCAATCCTAAGGGGGTATTCGGATGTATTTCCGGAAGAAATTTTGGGACTGCCTCCAAAAAGGGAGTTAGAATTCACTATTGAGTTGGTACTAGGTGTAGTGCCCAGCTCAAAATCCCCTTATCGGATGAATATATTGGAACTAAATGAATTAAAATCACAGTTAAAGGAACTTATTGATAAAAAAAGTATATAAGGCCTAGCATGTCTTGTTGGGCCCAGAAATGGCCCATTTTTTACAACCCTTATCTACCTCTTTTTTCCTCATCCTACTTTATTATGCATGCTAAACATATGTTTTTCCCTCACTTGGTCCCTCAAGTCATATAGGTATGGTTAATCATTGTCTTATTTTATTAATGCTTAGGATTGTGGTAATCAGGGCTCTACATCTTAAATTATGCTAACATATGGTAGTTTTATAAAGATAATTCGAGATGTAAGGAATACAAATGTATCGGGCTGAACATGCCAAAGGAGGGATGGACATTCATTACTGAGTTGATGGCCATCCATTCCATCATTGTCCAAGGAACGTTGTCCAAGTGTATTATTCCACGCGAGTTGTACAAGGGTAGCGGGAACAGACTACGACAGATTTGGAGGCAATAGTGCGCCGCTACTCAGAATTAGCTACAATCCATAGAGTATCTTCTCAATTAATCATGATTATTATTTTTGGATGGAATAAAAACTTCCCTATATCTTCTGCTCTCATCTTTCCATGACTATAACAACTCATTGTAATTAGGGCATCGTGAAGATCAGAGATCTTCATGGCTACCCGATAATAGTAGGAAGATGTTATGATTGTAATTGTATAAATATTGGGAACTATTCTGAACTAGGGGTTGAAAATTTAACCAAATTATTGTATCAGCTGTGATTAAGTTTGCATGTTCATCTTCCACTTTTTAATACAAGGAGTTGATTCTTCAGAACTCACTGTTTCAACGTGTGTTACTTCCAGAATCTTTGTGTGAAGGCTGGGCCTACCTTCCCATAGGGATTACTAAGTTAATTAGGTAATGTATTTATTATGTTGTGTGATTTTGTGATAATTTCCTTTATTTACAGTAAGTTGCAATAGTTATCGATTTACCGCATGTCATTTGAATAATCAGTAATTGCATCTCCTGTAAAACTGCAGTGGTGTAGTGTGTCATTTGACTATATAGGTTAATTATCTTTTATGCAACTGTGTGATAGTTTTAATAGCCCTGTTCATCCCTAGTTCTTTCAATTGTTGTTTTCTTTAGATCTTTGCAATTTGTTCCTCCACATTTATAATTGCAGAATTTCATTGCTGTACTTTGAATTTATAGAATAGTTGAATTTAATTCATGTGCTTTGTATTTCTAGAATAACTAAATCAGGATAGTTGGATGGATCTTTAGATTGTTTGGTAAGTAGGGATTTTACTTTCTGCAAAATTAATCTAGATGTTATTCCCTGAATCTTTCACTTCTAGATTAAGAATCATAGGAGGTACTTGTGATTTCATTCTTGAGAGAGTAAATTAGATTAAGTGGATTATGGGATGAGTGCGGTTGAACAGGAAAGTAGGACCATTTACTTACAGCATCATCTACTTAGTGTTTAAAGCATATATAGTGCATATTATCCTTGAAATAAGACACTTCCCTGGGTTGACAATTTATATTGAACAATCTGTATGTTGGCTTTAATTAACTTGCATATAGGGTGCCCAAAATTTTGGTGTCATTGCTAGGGAGGATAAGTATTAGACACTATTGTATTTGCAACCAATAACTGCCTTTATTCATTCTTCTTCATTTTTTTTTAAGTCTGCATGTTTTGGGTTGCATGAATACAAGAAGGGTACATCGTGACCATCTTATAAATCCCACAACCCCACAGAACACTAATGTTGTAGGTAGTCGAGGCCATGGGAGAAATATATCATTGGGGAGAAGAACATTCATTGAAGACATGGTTGATAGAACCAAATATTCTACTGAGACTTGCTATCAGGAAACACCCATCAAAAGAAGCCTTGTCACCCTTGGAGTGGCAGCGTCAGTCTCTACAATGGAGAACACACGACGAGCTGCAACACCCTTGGATACCCCTACAGAGGAAGATAGAGCTAGTACTCCAGGATCAGCTGTTCAAGTTTTGATCTATCACATTAATGGGAAGGTTGTGACTAAAGAGGAGTGGACATAGTTCCATAGAAATTCAACGATCAGTGGAAGGACGAAGAGGATAAAAGAAAAGAAAATATGAGTAACAGATGTGATCCTGAGGAGGAAGAAGCACTGGGAGAAAATCATCATCATGAGGGTAATTCCCTACCTAAAGGGATGGTAGCTACACTTCATTTCCCAATTCAACAACCAAAATGGATAGCCCGCATCAAAAATATATCGCCATGGGTGTTGCCTCGCTTTTATGGAAAAGCGGTAGAGGATCCGAACGAATTTCTTTTCCAATTTGACATCCTCTATCATAGCTATGACTACACCACCAATTCACAGAAGCTAAAAATCTTCCCTGCCACTCTGAAGGACAATGCATTACGTTGGTTTATGAGCCTGGGAGGTGAAACTGTCACTAACTGAGACAAGATGAAACAGGTATTCCTGGAGAAATATCAGGAGTATTGCAATACCAAGGATAAGAGAGAAGAACTGTTCAAAATGGTACAGAAGGATGATGAAAATCTAGAAGATTTTGTTGAAAGGATTTTATATAATGTGTAGAGAGCTGGACAGACTAATATGGGGTTAGATGTCCTCAAAATAATCCTACTCAATGGGAATAGGGATGATTTCCTAGACATGTTAAACTTGTTAGGAAAGGGGGATATCTCCAAGGAGTCATTTAAAAAGATCATGGAACTGTGCAAAAGGTATTCCAGGGGATCTTCCAAGAATAATAGATGAGACAAATGAGACAAATTAGAATGTGATGTCTTTGATAGAATGCAAAATTCATCTAATGGAGGAACCACCCATGTAGAGATAGGATATGTCCTAGAAAACTTTCAAACATAAATGATGACCTCCATATCCTTGAAAATAGATGTCTTGAGGGCAAAGTAGACACAAGCAGTAGAGGATCTCACACTACGTGTATTCTACCCTAGATGTAGGAAGAGCCACCCTCTAAAGGAGTGCTTGCTCGAAAACCTAGAAGTGTGTCAGTTGTGCAAGATGAACCATGACACAAAAGAATGCTTGTCACTACCTCAAGTGAAGGATGTTCTATAGGAATCAACTCGAGAGGTGGAACCAGCTTACTTTATTGCATAGAAAAAGACCTGGTAGCCTCGAAATCAAGATATGACTCCATATTTGTTTCCATTTTCGAATAACATGAATAATTGGAATAATATGTAGCATATGAATACACAATTCCATTCATCTTATTATAATCCTCAATGGTACCCCTCTCAACCTTCAATGCAAAATTTTAATTCCTGGAACCCCTAGGCACAACCACCACAGCCACCAAACCAACAAAATTCTTGGTCTCTTGGATGGAGGAATTTCCATCTAGGGAACCGACTTCCCCATAAACAACCCCCTCCATAGCTTCCACATCAAACATTTCCTCAACAACCATACCCTCCTCAATATTCTCATCCTTATCAGCGGTCGCAGCTGCAACTCTAGTATAATGATATCCCCAATATGCCAATACAACCTCAGGTTCCTGCTCAACCTAACCCTAACCCAAATAATAAATAAATCCATACATTTGAGACTATTAACATTCCCTCTTACTCCCTTACTCATGTACCCTGCAATGATATCCGCTTACGATCAGGAAAGGTAGTGGAGCCTTTGATCATTGAATATGTTCCATCCTCTATGCATGAAGAAGGGATGAATCCACAGTATTTATCCAATACAATGACCCCCATCATTGAAGATGCTGGACATCCTACTAATTGTTATATTTTTATCATTTAAGCTAGCATTATGATCTTAGGATCATTAACTAAGAGAATAACATGCACAACAATAAAACACAAGAAGCAAGAGACACAAATAATTTTCCTTGGGGAAACCATAAAGGAGAAAACCCCGTAACTTCCTCAAAGATAGAATCAACACCAAAAGTAAAACCCGAAAACATAAAGATGATCTCTTGACCATGGGGGCTTCACTTGTTGACCAATATCCTATCACGTTAGTTCATATTGTGGGTTTTAAAATTATAAAAAATTGAACCAATATATTGTAGGTATTGGGGGGATGAGGGGTTTAAGGTGGGGCCGGGTAGGGTGGTTTATAAGGATTGAAGTATAAAAAGGGGTGAGGAGGAGGTTTTAAGTATTGGGAGGGGGTTTCGACAAAAAGAGTTTGGGTCAATATCACTATAAATTAAGGGTATTCTTTAATATCCCACGATCGCACGTGCTATGTGAGAGGTTCATTAAGTGAATTCCCCATGCTCTTGACAGTAGCAGTCTCTCTCTTGTCCCAGCAACTTCTCCTCTCACTCATGTGCCCCAATGATTGAGTGCATGTGTGATAAATAGAGAGACTCACTCTCCATTTATATTCTTTTGTTCACATGAAATCCACTCCAACATGTTGGCCTCACTTAACAATTACTTACTAGAGTTGACATCTCTACGATTGTCTAATAACCCTAGTGCCCCACAACTTGTGGGGACTTTGCCTCCTCCGACCAACAAGGAGGTTTATCCTTAACACAATGGTGGGGACTATTGCCTCGACTTACAATGACTCACCTAGGGTCTAATTCTCTAGGATAGTCTAATAACCCTAGGGCCCCATAACTACGAGGACTTTAACCCTTGACCAATAGGAGGGTCACCCACAATGACTTAACATGACTTGTTTACATTATAGAACCCCCCTATAGGAACATCAGGACATGACATGACTCAAATACATTACAGACACATCCTGGAATAAACATTGGGGTACAATACATAAGATATACAGATGAATACATAGCGAAGTTACAAATACAACAACACTCCCTCCTAACTAGGAAGGTATTCTCTCAACACAATTTATCAGCATTAGTATTCTTCTTTGTATCATCTGAATCATTGTCAAGTTCTCATCATCTTCATCTTCAAGTCGTCTTCATCCTTAAGTCATCTTCATCTGGATCTGGATCATCAACACTGGATCTAGATCATCACTCGATCTGGATCATCATCACTGGATCTGGATCATGACTCGATCTGGATCATCACTTGATCTCAATCATCATCATTGGATTTGGATCATCACTTGATTTGGATCATCATTCGATCTGGATCATCATTGGATCTTGATCATCACTGGACATCATCGCTTGATATGGATCATCACTGCTGAGTCATCATCACTAGATCTAGATCCTCACTCGATCTAGATTAGTACCACAGGTGCTATCTCATGATTCTTCTCGTCATAGGAAGTTCTACAGAGCCATCCCTTTTTCATGCTGGTCGTAGGCCTAGCCTCCATGTAGGTCTTCTCCACCGCTTATATCTGAAACCAAGTCAAAATGGCTTTCCTAGCACTTACATTTGACCTACTCGTCAGAAAGGCACGCCCAACACTCACACCTAATCATATAGGAACCAATCATATAATCACATCAGAAAGGCCCAGCACTCACATTAACCAACATGATAGGACACAATTACTATCATCTATGAAAAGGATCAGTACTTACATCTGACCTACTCGTCAGAAAGGCACGACACTCACATCTGACCTACTCGTCAGAAAGGCACAAAACTCACATCTGACCTACTCATCAGAAAGGCATGCACTCACATCTGATCTTGTAGGAACCAATCCTACAGTCACATCAGAATGGCCCCCTGTCCCAGACTGAGCTACCTGGTAACTAACCAAGTGCCTCCATTCTCCCAAAGAATGGCAGTAGCCCTTACATCTGAGGTACTCGTCAAAATGGCCAGCACTCACATCTGACATGGGAGGAACCTAATCCTTTAACCATGATAGAATGGCTCAGCCCTTACATCTGATCAAGTGGGAACACATCCCTCTATCACATCAGAATGGTCATGCACTCATATTTGATCATGTGAGAACACATCTCATAGTCGTATTAGAACGGCCCCCAGTCCCAGACTGAGTTTTCCTAGTATGTCACCAAGCAACTCCATTCAAATAATAGCAATAGCCCTTATATCTAATCATGCAAGAACCAATCCTACAATCATATCAGAATGGCTTAGCACTCATATCTGACATGGAAGGAACCAATCCTCTCACCATGATAGAACGGCTCAGCCCTTACACATGACCATGGAAGGAACCAATCCTCTCACCATGTTAGAATGGCTCACAGACTCATCACTTCCCTTTGGAGGGAACCTCAATCTGGAGAACACCAAGCTTCTCCTTGAAGTACTCAAAATTCACCCTAGCCAATGGCTTCGTCAACACATCAACTATCTGATCGTTCGTCGCAACATACTAGAGCTTCACTGCTCCCCTCTGCAATATATCCCTGATATAGTGATACTTGATCTCAATACGCTTCGACTTGTCATGGAACACTAGATTCTCTGATAACTTCACACAACTCTGGTTGTCACAATGTATACAAGTAGCATCCATCTGGAGATCAAATAAATCAGATAGTAGCTTCCTTAGCCATACTGCCTCACAACTAGTTGAACAAGCTGTGACATACTCTGCTTCAGTTGTACTCAATGCCACACAGGATTGCTTCCTACTAAACCAAGATATCATACCTAATCCCATACATAAACAACATCCTGAAGTGCTCTTCCTATCAATGGCACTTCCTGCCCAATCTGAATCAACATAACCCTCTAGGTTAATCTTTTGATTCACCTCATACTTGAGCCCATACTCAACTGTACCCTTCAGGTACCTCACTGCATGCTTTGCAACCATCAGGTGAACATGTCTCAATGTGTTCACAACAAAGAAAATATATGGTCTCATATTCATCAAGTACATCAAGGAATACATCACTTAATGATACATCATGGCATCAACCGTCTCTGATGAAGCATCACTCAATAGCTTCATGTTCGATGCCATAGGTGTGGTTATGGCCTTGCAGTCCATCATCCTGAAACCTCTTCAAGATCTCTACTACATACTTCCCTTGTCCAAGGAATATTCCATCCACCTTCTACCACACCTCCATGCCTATAAAATAGTGCATCGACATATAAGAGGGGATCACTAATCTTCTGCATTCAACCTTGAAGCAAAGGTTGAAATCCACTTTACTCTCAGTAAAGCCTAGAGTCATCAGTAATCTATCCATCCTATTGTACCATGTCGAACCTCAAGATATGATGTAGTTACTCCCTCTGAAGTGGAGCATCATACTCCCTCTGTCTTCCGTACTCTATACACTGAGACATTCTATACCGGAGTGACAAGTAGCTTCCTATGCTACTAATATTCTATGTATACATCTAGTGTATAGACTTTCATCTTCAACCTTGTAGGAAAGGTTAAGATCTTCATTAAGCTCATCATGTATGTGTTTCAACTCCCACTTGCTACAAATGTCTCTTCATATTCCATGCCTTCTTTTTGTGAGAAGCCTCGTGCTATGAATCTTGCCTTGTATCCCATGATGTTTCTATCTAGTGCATGATGGAACTACAAACTTCTCTTCAGGTATCGATACTGCAACCTAGACATCATTCTTCTTGAACTGTTCTTCTATTTATTTTTGGTTACTTCTTCATAGCTAGAAGTTTCTGCATCAATGATGTCACTGCATTCATCATATTATTCTTCATCTTGAACTGTTGTCACTTGTTCTTTGGAACAAGTCTCATTCTTCTTTGCTTGTAGGCAATTATGTATACGATATTTCCTACAAGTCAAATGTATTTGTATGGTTAGAAACATTTCATAAGGAATATTCATACTGGAAAATTCTTATGCATAAATATATGATCATGCAACTACTTTAGCCAATACAACATTCATCCATATCTCATGGAAACTTTTCTAGATGCCTTCCATATCTACCGGGACATAATTGAGATTGTGCACTAATCCAATATGTCAGCAAAGATGTTTCATTCTAGATAAGTAGCAATGGAGAGTGGTATAGCACCATAAGCTACTTACCCATCACATGCATATTAGTAGTATACTATTATTAATGCAAACATTCTATCATGCATAATACATCAACTGAATATAAACAAGTGCATAACAAAACAATATCATGAAATCATAATTGAATACTTATGTTTGTTTTGTGGGTAGAATCCTTCTTAAGCCTTTAGTTTCATCATCTTCTACATTCATAATAGCATCATTTCTTATCCAAATTCTAAGGTGGTTAAGAGGTTATTCAAGAGTTGAGTTCTTCATATTCCTCATCACTTGAGGGATCTTCTTTGGATGGTGAGAGCTTGATCTTCAGTTGCTCCCATCTTCTCTTCTCTTATTATGAGTCGATCTTCTTCTTCTTGTTCCAAGAGTTTGCTGAAATTAATCACTTCGTTTAGGAACACATTCCTCGCATGAATGAATCCCATGATCCTGGGAGACCATTCAAGGTCGCTATCATCACTTCTGCATTCTTCACTTCTTCTTTTACCGCTTCAATTTGTTCTTTGATTTGAGAGACCCTTGTAAACTATGACTGTATGGTTTTTGCATTATGGATCTTCACATTCTTCAACTGGTTTCCTAAGGTCATCTTCCAATGTATTTTATTCCATTCAAATAGCTTGGTTAAGGAATCAAACATCTTTGGTTTCTTTAGGGAAGACACTTGTGGTACAATGTGATCCATGATTGAATCAACAATGATCTTCTTGGCTTTGACCAAGTTCTTCTAGTGTAAGGCTTTTAGCCTCGTCTCCCTCTGGAACTGGAACCTCTCTACTCATGTAGGTGTCCAATTCATTTTCTTCAGAGAGATCAAATACTTTCATGCTTGGAATTTTTCAACTTCACCAGGCTTATCATCAAGATGATGTGATAGATCACTTAGAGATGAGAAACTCAAATGAAAATAGCCAAAGATTAGATCTTACCGATTTGAGGTGTTCGTCCTGGTTCCGGAGCTGCCTAATCTAGGGCTTGTCAGAGAAACCCTAATTTTCAAAACTTGGAATATTTTAGATCTGATTGGATAGAAATATATATCTCTTCAAGTTGAGCTATCCAATGCACTCCTTTCCTAAAAACAATGGAGGGAAGCTCCCGAAATAGGAAGCCATAGTTTTCAAATTTCTTCTACAAAAATGCCTATTACTATTTCTATAGTATCTCCAACATTTTTTCTCTGGTGTGTCTAAAAATTTGTACTAAGGTAGCCTCACATGTCCCTGTTCCAACACCACATGTTTTATCAGAATTGGGTTCACCAATTAGGACTTATCAACATTTTCCCAAGGTGACCTATTATAGGATTGTTCAGAACAGAGAAGTTGTATAGACTTCCACGTGTCACCGGTTTATCTTCTGAGTCTAAAACTCAAACCACAGAAATTAAATTATGCTCCCTTTATGAAACATCTTTAGAAATTGCATTTGGACTTGTGTAGCTCAACATATAGCAATTCTCCCCAGGTGTCCTGTTTAGGGATGAATTCTGGAAGAGGATAGAACCCTAACTTGGAGGGATCATATTTCCCAGAATATAGAGAAACTAAGGCTAAAGTTTGGGAAGATTGTACATCAGGATTTGTTCTTCGGCCTCTGTAGTTTTCATCTCTTGAGACTTCTCCACTCTTGATATATAGTGAATGTAACAAAACGTATCAGTTTTAGTATTTAGGGTTTTTTCAACTCGGGGTCAAACTAGGGTTTGACTTTCCCGGAGTTTCAGCCAACCAAAAATATTTACCCAGGTCTCTAAACTTCAATTTTGATGAGGAGATAAATCCTATGTCAGTCTCACTCAAAAAAAATTCTTCTATAGAAATCCCTAATTTCTCGCACTGAAAACTGAAAATGCTCGGAATTGAATTCCACTTTGACAAAAATATGCACCCTTCAATGGAGAGTTAGCCTAGCATATTTTTGTTGATGGATTGTGGAGAGAGACCCAAAAAGTAAGAAGCTCTGGTTTCTGCAACTGTACAATGTCTTTTTCTCAGGTTAGCTCTGATACCATGTTAAATTTTTATCATTCAAGCTAGCATTGTGATCTTAGGATATTTAACTGAGAGAATAACATACACAACAATAAAACACAAGAGACAAGAGACACAAATAATTTTCCTCAAGGAAACCATAAAGGAGAAAACCCTACAACTTCCTCAGAGATAGAATCAGCACCAAAATTAAAACCTGAAAACGTAAAGATTATCTCCCAATAGTAGCAGTCTCTCTCTTTTCCCAACAACTTCTCCTCTCACTCATGCGCCCCAATGAGTGAGTGTGTGTGTGATAAATAGAGAGACTCACTCTCTATTTATATTCTTTCATTCACTTGAAACCCACTCCAACATGTCCACCTCACTTAACAATTACTTACTAGAGCCGACATCTCTAGGAGTGTCTAATAACCCTAGTTCCCCACAACTTGTGGGGATTTTGCCTCCTCTGACCAACAAGGAAGTTTATCCTTAACACAATGGTGGGGACCATTGCCCCGACTTACAATGACTCACCTAAGATAGAATTTCGTAGGATATTCTAATAACCCTAGGGTCCCATAACTGTAGGGACTTTAACACCTGACCAATAGGAGGGTTACCCACAATGACTTGACATGACTTGTTTACATTATAAAACCTCCTGATAGGAACATCGGGACATTACATGACTCAAATACATTGCAGACACATCCTGGAATAAAGATCGGGGTACAATACATAATATATATAGATGAATACATTCCAAAGTTACAAATACATCAACACTAATATGACGGCTGAGACACAGAAAGACACATTTATCGACACATAGCCTACACAGTTGATTAGGGAACCACCATACCCTAAAATATTAATGTTACCAAAGGTAGTGGGACAACCTCAGTTTAACCTCTTAGGAGAGTTAAAAAATATTTATGTTAAAATTCTCCTCCTTGAGGTCCTTCAAGACGTACCTATCTATGCCAGAACTGTTTGGGATCTGTGTACAAGGAAACCAGGAAGGAAACCCAGGGGTCCTCCCACTATTCATGTCATAGGGAAATTATTTGCATTAATAATGGGAAAACCCATCTTGGACAAATACGACGACCCTAGGAATCCTACTGTCACTGTGCATATTGGGCGCACACACATACCCAACGTACTGGTAGAATTAGGAGCAACAATTAACGTTATGACTATTGAAACTATAAGAAAACTTGGGCTCACTAATATCAGGCCAACTCCCACCGTTTTAGAACTAGCAGATATATCCACTATTAAACCTGAAAGAATCTTGGATGATCTCATTATCTCAGTAGATTCTTGGGAGTACTACTAACTTCTTGGTGTTACAACCTAAGTCGCAGCTAGGAGGACACCCATTGATCCTGGGAAGGCCCTGGTTAGCTACAACTGATGCTTGCATCAGCTGCCAATCTAGTTCTATGACCATATCAGATGGAACTGAGATAAAGAAACTCACTCTCTATCCTCTAGCTCAGCCAAGCTTAGAAGATGAGACTCTGTTATGGATGGAGCCAAAGGAACAAGAGGGCGTTCAACCATTATTAATGATAGAGAAGGCCTTAAATTTTAAGGATGAAACTGAGACGATGCCATTAATAATTTCATCAATGAACCCACTTCTTTCAATAAGAAAATTTATCAAATCGTGAATGCTACTCTAGGTGAAGAGGAACAAGAAAATCTCATAGAAGAGGCATTAGTCAGTGACACTCATATAGTTCTAGTGTTGAAAATTTTGAAAAGTGTTCCTATCGAGGTAGAGTCTGGAAAAACCCTGAATATTAATCCCATCATTTCCCTAGATGAACAGAAGTGCCTGATCAGTCTCTTAAAAAAACATAAGGGGAAATTTTCCTGGGAATACACAGACATGAGGGGTATCCCCTCTAATATGTGCACCCATCACATTTATATCAAATGTGATTCTCAGCCTGTGTGCTAGCCTCAATGATGAATGAACCCCAATCATAGGGACATAGTGAAGGAAGAAATTTAGAAACTTTTGGAAGCAGCATTTATATATAACATTTTAGATAGCGAGTGGGTGTCTCCACTCGTAATAGTACCCAAGAAGAATGGTAAATGGAGATTCCGTGTGGACTATAGAGAGCTGAACAAGGCAACACAGAAAGGTCATTTTCCCCTTCCTTTCATTAATCAAGTACTTGACATATTATTCGGGAAGAAGTTCTTCTCCTTCTTGGATGGGTTTAGAGGGTACAATCAAATCCAAATTTCTCCTAAAGACCAGGATAAAACTACCTTCACCTGTCCCTTGGGAACTTTTACATACATACTACTTCCCTTTGGTTTATGCAATGCACCAGCCACATTTCAAAGAGCTGTGATTGGCATATTTTCAAAATTATTTAATGATAGTATGGAAATTTTATGGATGATTTTACTCCTTATGGCAGAGATTTTGAAGAGGCATTGAAAAATTTGGAAAAGGTTTTAACTCGCTGCCAACAGACCCAGCTATCTTTGAGCACTAAAAAGTGCCATATGATGATGAGTGTGAGAGTGATGTTGGGGCATTTTCTCTCTGCTGATGGCATCCAGGTGGACCCCTCTAAAATCAAGGTAATAAAAAATATACCTACTCCTGTAACTCAAAAATAATTATGAAGTTTCTTGGGGCATGCTGGATATTACCGAAGATTTATAGAAAACTTTTCCAAACTTGCCTCTCCTTTGTTTTCACTAAAAATGAAGGATGTGCAATTTATTTGGAGTGAGGCATGCTAGACAGTGTTTGTTAAAATTAAGGAGAAGCTATCCACATCTCCCATCCTAAGAGGGCACAATTGGACCCTTCTTTTTCACATTTCTTCAGATTCTTCTGATGCTACCATTGGAGTAGTTTTAGGATAGCATGATGGTTAAGCACCTTATGCAGTTTATTATATTAGTAAAAACTTATCCCCTGCTGAACTTAATTATACTGTTACCGAGAAGAGTTTTTAGACATTGTTCACTCCATTAACAAATTTCAACATTATATCATTGGATATCCTACATTTGTGCACACTGACCACTTGGCCATCAAATATCTAATGAATAAACCTGTTACCAATGCTAGGGTAACTAGGTGGCTGTTACTATTACAAGAATTTGATATTAGACAGACTTGTAAAAGAAAATGTTGTCGTTAATTTCTTATCTCATTTTACTAATAGTGATGATAATTTTCCTATTGAGGAATCTTTTCCAGATGAACACTTATTTGCAGTTTTAGTTCACTCCCCTTGGTATGTAGATGTCGTTAACTACTTGGCTGCAGGAAAGCTTCCAGCACATTTTTCCAAAAGAGAAAAGAGGAAAATTATTCAACAAAGTGCCAGGTATTTTTGGATAGACGGTCATCTCTTCTACACAGGCCCTGATCTTGAGATTAGAAGATGTGTAAGAGAAGATGAAATATTCCATATTTTGAAGGCCTACCATGATGAGCCTTGTGGGGGGCATTTTGTAGATAGGAGGATGGGACACAAAGCGGTGAGAATGGGATACTGTTGGCCGACCCTTTTTAGGGATGCAAAAAGATATGTCCAGTCTTGTGATAGCTGCCAGAGGATGGGCCAACCCAATAGATTAGATCAAATGCCTCTTCAACCACAACTGGTGGTTGAACCTTTTGACAAATGGGCCTTAGACTTTGTTGGTCCTATCAGCCCTCATTCCAGGCATAAATCCTACATCTTGGTCTGTACTGACTACATGATGAAATGGGTAGAAGCTGTGGCTCTGGTGAAAGCCAATGACCAAGATGTGTTCGATTTCCTGTATGGTGAAATATGTACCCGTTTCAGAGTACCCAAGGAAGTGGTTACCAATGGAGGACCTCATTTTGTGTAACAGCAATTCGAAGCTCTACTACGAAAGTACCATATTCAGCACCGGATAGCTTCACCATACCATCCCTAAGCCAATGGCCAGGTAGAAAGCACTAACAAAGTTATTGAATCCATCCTTACCAAGACAGTCAAGATCCATCATATAGATTGGGCTGATATACTTCTGGAAGCATTATGGGCATATCGTACTACTTGGTGCAACACTACAGGTTTCTCTCCTTATGACTTGGTGTATGGGAAAAGTGTTGTCTTCCCGATTGAATTTGAAATTAAGACTTTGAAGATAGCTACAGAGGTAAACTTATATGTGACTGAAGCCCAAAAGAGAAGATTGAATCAATTGAATGAACTTGACGAGAACAATTTAGCTGTTGTGGATTAGACAGTATTAATATAGCAATAGAGATCCAATTGGCACGACCGATTCATCAAAAATAAAGTCTTCTACAAAGGATACTGGGAATTATTATACGATTCAAGATTCAAAAGGGACTTCAAGGGTAAATTACACACAATATCGTTGGTCCCATACCTGGTAGACAGAGTATTTGATAATGGTACAGTCTGCCTGGTAACCATTGATGAGAATCATGCACCATTATTTGCTAATGGTCATAGGCTGCGGCTATACCATAAGCCCATTCCAAAAGATCCATTCAATTCACAGATTGAAGATGATATGGATTACCAGTTAAAACAAGGGAAGGAATCTTTCTCTTCCCATGTCAATCCTTAGTTAATCGTTGTAAATCTTACCCAAAAAAAAAAATGTACATAAAAAAATTGCTATTTTCACTATTACTCTTATATTTTCTTTTGCACTTGATCTGTTTTTTTTAAAATAAAATGTGCAAGGAAGCACCTAAGGAGCAGTGGTCATTATCGATCCTATTGACCAGGGTCATCCTTCTGTAACCTCCTGCATCAGAAGAGAATTCCTTGAACAAATATGTCGCAGCTGCAACACTATAAACTACCTCCCTTTATTCTGTTCCGTGCAGCTGCGACACTGTAAAACTCCTGCCCTTTACCCCTTTCATGCAGCTACAACACCGTAAAAAATCCTCCCTTTACCCCTTTCACGTAGCTGCAACACCGTAAAACTTCTACCCTTTACCCCATTCCACGTATCTACAACATCGTAAACTCCCACGCTTTTCCCAGTTCCGCGCAGCTGCAACACCGTAAACTCCCACCCTTTACCCCATTCCGCGTAGCTGCAACATCGTAAAACTTCTTCCCTTTCTCTGTTCCACGCAGCTGCAACACCGTAAACTCCCACCCTTTACCCTATTCTGTGCAACTGCAACTCCATCAAATCCCATCAACTTAAATCCTTTTTCTGATTATGGCAGCTGCGACACTATTTCACTTTTGTCCATTTTCACCTTTTCTAGCAGTTGCGACACCGTTCCATTTCTACTATGTTTCACCTTTTTTGGCAGCTGCGACACCGTTCCATTTCTACTATGTTTCACCATTTTCGGCAGCTGCAACACCGTTCCATTTGTACTATGTTTCACCTTTTCCTGTAGCTGCAACACCATTCCATTTCTACTATGTTTCCTTTTTCAGCAGCTGCGACATCACCACAATTGCCTGATTTCTCTATAATTCATGGCCGCGACTCTGCTAAACTGCTTGAGTTCTCTATGGCTTGCGGTTGTGACTCCTCCATTATTGGCATAATTCTTTGCAACCATGGTTAGCGACTCCTCCAGATATGGCTCCAATTCCTGATGCTGATGATTCCGATTTATATTCCAGCATTCATTATATTTCCGACCAATTTGACATGATGGTTTTGGTTCGCCAGCAGAAAAGGTCATTACAGCATACCTACAATAATGATTACACTTAAATGACTGCACTTCACATGCTCTACTATTTTCCAAAGGTCACCATTCATTGCATATTTTTGAAGGTATGGTTCTTATTATCTACTTGATTAAGTATTAACTAAGATATGATAATATTAATCATACCTTCCTTTCTGTGCCCATTATTACACCTGCATATTGTTAACTATCCACTTGTATGACTTAATGGATATTTATGTTACCTGATAACTGCCACCTTTCCTAATTTGGGATAAAATTCCAAACATTCCTATGCTCTGAAACTTTATGAATTTACCTAACTCCACTCTTAGTTGTTCATGCATACCCTGTGCTTTAACCTCCATTGTCGGGATTTGTAATCTGTCTGACTGCAAAACACTTCTGAAGGAAAATAAAAAAGGGTATCCCAGATCAGCATGAACCTCCAAACATGCGAGAACTAAGAAGAAATGCCAAAGTTTTCGCTATTTTTGAAGTTGCGGGCTGGACTGAATTCTTCGAATGTCTGAATGGGTTTCATCATGAGACAGCTCTACAATTCTCCTTGAATATTACATGAAACCCACTGAGGAGTTCGGGGGTTACGTAACAAAGTTTCTAAAGCAATAGTGGCTGAGGTCACTGGCCTTCCTCAGATAGGCAGAGCCTGGTTTAGATGAAAAACCCCCAATCCTGCAGTAGTACAGGATTATCTAAGAGAAGGGGAGCACATTCAATAGTCATAGAGAAGGATAGCATTATAGTCACTACCTCGGCCATGGGATCAAGTAGGAATTTTCCTCAAGAAGTATATCACTTGTGAAGGTAGGTATCAAATGGTTTATTACTCTAAATTTCCTTTATTATCTTATCTCCATCATAGGGCCTTACTAAACATTCCTTTTTATTTATTCAATGATTTACAACATATGGTGGGGTTTGTTAGAATAACCAAGCATCCAAACTCCTCCCTTACCCACCATGGCCTAATCAAATTAATAATTTTACAGGCCTTAGCTCAACAGAACCAAACATGGGAGCAATTTACATGTCAAATTCAGGAACCTGCCCTTTTTCCCGGTGTTCCAATAGAAGAGGAAGTAGAAGTACATGTAGTCATGGGGCCTATTCAAAACCAAGAAGATCCTGCCAATCAACAGTTGGGGGGAAATGAAGAGCAACAGGAGGTTTGGAGTCCCTCCAATTTAGTTGGGGGGGAGGGGGGGGGGGAATGAGACTAGATCGAAGGATCAATCAGAAGACCAAGTAGAACAATTGGAGGAGAATGCACAAGAAAACCCTGTTGAGAGACTAAATATCTGGAATCTCTGATAGCAGAAGCTGAAACTGAAGCAACATTAGATGCTACGACAGTTGAAGCCGAAGATGTTAGAGCCATGATAATAGAAGAAAACATGGAGGTGTTGACCATTGAATCATCCCTTGAATGGGGAGGAACTCTGATCGAGGAATAACAAGAAAATGTTGAAACAGAGGATATCCCTTCCACATCAGCTGCAAATCTAGAAATTTCAACACCATAGAGAAAAAGGAGGAGAACAAAAGAGGAAGTATAGGTATCACCACCAATAAGATGAAAAAGAACTAGGTCATTTACAGCAATAGAAGCAGCACGGGCAAGATGGGAAACCCTAGAAGCACAAAATGAATTCCCCATTTTGAGACCCAAATCAAATGATTCCCCATAGGAACTGGATGCAGAAGAACCTCAAATTGAAGGACTTATATATGAAAATGGGTTATTAAAGGAGGAAGTACAATCACTCTGGAATGAACTACAAAATTGGAAGGAAGCGTGCAGGAAACAGGGTGAAAGGAAGTTGCACACATTCGTTGAAGCTAGAGAACAATTAGAAGGATCAACTCCTGCTGAGGTTGGTGATGAGGAAGAAAGAGTGGTTTGT
Organism: Pseudotsuga menziesii; assembly: GCA_001517045.1. Classification (NCBI taxonomy): domain Eukaryota; kingdom Viridiplantae; phylum Streptophyta; class Pinopsida; order Pinales; family Pinaceae; genus Pseudotsuga; species Pseudotsuga menziesii. Next base: position 521,680 of record LPNX010505430.1, read on the forward strand.
ATTATGTGTGGATAAATATTTAACCAGTCAAGTTACAAGGTGATAGTTTGTGCCTTTGTGACACAACAACCCATACCTACAGCTGTGGAAGAATAGGGACAACCTAATTTGAAGGATGGTGAAGTTCCCCAAGAGAAACTCCAGAAAAGGTAAGTAGCAGATAAACAGGACGCTGATACATAAGAACCAACATATTTGAATATTCCTGTTGAATTTCCCACCCAAATTGGGACAGATGAACCAGAGGCCAAGGTTATTCCTGATTTTGTTGAAGAAGTTTGCGTTGTGACCCCTAAAGCTTCTCAGGACATAGAACTGGTAGAGATGGAACCCCAACAATAGAATGATGATGACGTTTAACAAGGTGTTGATACACAAGAACTAGCATCCTTGATTATTATCGTTAAAGTTTCCACCCAAATGAGGGAAGAAGAACTAGAGATGGAAAATATTCTGGAATTTAATGAAGAAGTTTGCATTGTGACTCCTGAACCATATTAAGACACAAAATTGATAGAAATGGAATCCCAACAGCAGGAGAATGAGGAAGTTAACCAGGATGTTGCTACAAAAAAACCAACATCCGTAGAATTTTTTGTGGAGACTCTCAGGATGCAACAAGAAGCCAATCCCGTAATGGATATCATTCATTAGAGGAATTTTGGGGTCTAAAATGGGCCTCCTAAGGAAAATATTAAAATAATAGTTAAAATAATAAAATAATAGTTAAAATAATAAAATAATATTGATNTTGATTTGGATTTAGGAGAGGATGAACAAATGCAATCACAATACTCGAGGGACACTAAAATCCTTTAGGAATAGCTCCATATTGAAAAATACATGAAAGCAACTCTACAATCCCAGCAGCATGAAGAAAGAGAATGGCAGGGATCTGTTACTCAAGAGCTAGCGACCGTGTATCCCCCTTGTTGAAGTTGCAGCTGACAATCAGGAAAACAAGGAGATTAAAATTTAGGAGGAGGTTGTTACATAAGAACCAACACCCTCGCAATCAGTTTTTTACGTTGCTATAGGAGAAATCCAAAGAGAGGATGCTGTTACACAAGAACCATCATCTTGAAAAGTTGTTTTAGAGACTCCTATGATTGAAGTTGCTGAGGGAGAAATTCAAAGAAGGAATGTTGTTACGAAAGAACGAACACCCCCAGAAGTTATTTGAGGAGTATAGGATGTTCAAATTGGAACATCAGGTGAAAAGGTATGGACTCAAATTCCTCAAAATTTTATCATATTGGATTCTGATAATGAGGAACATTATAAAGATGAAGAAATCCTAAAGGTGACAAAAGAACTCTCAATCTTGAGAATAGAAGTGAGGAAGTGGAGGAGTCAGGTGGAGAGGTATCAAGAAGGGATGGTTTCCCTCGTTGAACATAGGAAGACCATCAGGAAATTAAAGGAAAAGTGGGCAGAAGAACTTATGTCCCAGAAACTCTGTGGGGAAGAACTACATAAGGAGATAAAGGAGCTGAAAAAGTTCAAGTCCATGCATGTGGAAAAAGACCGGCTGTATACTATTTCTTCGGAATTGTTGGGTACCAGAGTACCATCCTCCTCTTACCCTGTGTTTTTATTTGAGCAGTTTATTTGGTTTAAACTGAGGGCTGTGAAAGAAGGGAGATCATATGAA
>LPNX010505430.1:525577-672882 GCA_001517045.1 Pseudotsuga menziesii
GTAGAAACCTCGGCTAAATTCCTGGAAACATTTCTGAGAAGTAATTTTGAGGACCATAATTTCCTGTGTGAGCTTGATTTGCATGAGTTGGATTGCCCTCTGGACTTCCATTTGAATCTTTTCTGTTTCTCAGGTAATGTTCAGCTGAGGGATTTTTCCTCCTTTGTGAGAAATCATGTTTAGTGGAAAAGGTCTTTCCAAACTTTCTCTGACAATGAGACCCACTCTAATCTTTGGATTCAAAGTGAACCTCGGAATCCTCTTCTCCTCTTTGCTCAACATCAAAGTGTACTCTTGTGTCCCATCCAAACTCAGCATATAATGGAACTTTAAGAAATGGTTATTTATACTTGTACTATCTATATTTACATGAATCAACAAGTGGCTTTGGAAGGTAGTCAGCACAGATGGTAGGTTACCTCCTCAACCCTTAGAAATAGGGACCCCTACTGTTATAGGAATTTTGAACAAGCACTTTCCAGGAATGAGGGTTATGTTGGATGTATGAGGGAATGTTGGGTTAATTGGCTGGGACTCAAATTTAAATTTCCTCTCATTTGGTGGCCAGCAAAACTGTACAGGGAATATTTCTCATTAGCAAGGGTAGAAGAGAAGAAGTGTTGGAGATATTGGGTTGTCCATAAGGGATTTGTAGAAAAAAAAGGGACATCTGATTTCCCATACAACTTTTCTTCTCTCCATGAACGAAGCATAATTCTAGATTCAGATTCAGAATAATGGAGGTTGTTGCATGAGGAGATGCAATAGGATAGTTAGGGGGAGATGTTGGACCCATAAATGGCCCCTTTTTAACCACCCTTATCTACCTCTTTTTGCCTCATCTTACTCTATTATGCATGCTAAACATATTTTTTTCCCTCACTTGGTCCCTCAAGTCATACAAGTATGGTTAATCATTGTCTTATTTTATTAATGCTTGAAATTGTGATAATTAGGGCTCTCCATCTTAAATTATGCTAACATATGGTGGTTTTATAAAGATAAGTCAAGATGTAAGGAATACAGATGTAGCGGGCGAAACATGCCAAAGGAGGGATGGACATTCATTGTTGAGTTGATCGCCATCCATTCCATCATTGGCCAAGGAACGTTGTCCAAGTGTATTATTCCACGTGAGCTGTACAAGGGTAGCTGCAATAGAGTGCGATAGATTTGGAGGAAATAGTGCGTTGCTGCTCAGAATTAGCTGCAATCCACGAAGTATCTTCTCAATTAATCATGATTATTATTTATGGCTCAAATAACAGCTTCCCTATATCTTCTGCTCTCATCTTTCCACGACTGTAACAACTAATTGTAATTAGGGAAGCCTGAAGATCAGAGATTTTCATGGCTTCCCAATAATAGTAGGAAGATGTTATGATTGTAATTGTATAAATACTTGGAGCTACTCTGAGCCCGGGGTTGAAAATTTAACCAAATTATTGTATCGGCTGTGGTTAAGGTTGTGTGTTCATCTGCCACTTTTTAATACAAGGAGTTGATTCTTCATATCTCGGTGTTTTAACGTGTGTTACTCCCAGCATCTCTATGTGAATGCTGGTCCCGCCTTCCCACAGGGATTGCAAAGTTAATTAGTTAATGTATTTATTCTATTGTGTTATTTTGTGATAATTTCCTTTATTTACAGTAAGCTGCAACAGTTATCAATTTATCATGTGTCATTTGAATAATCAGTAATTGCATCTCCTGTAAAACTGCAGTGGTGTGGTGTCTTAGTCAACTGTATAGGTTAATTGTCTTTTATGCAACTGTGTGATAGATGTAACATCCGTATTCATCCCTAGTTCTTTCAATTGTTGTTTTCTTTAGATCTTTGTAGTTTGTTCCTTTGGATTTATAATTGCAGAATTTCATTCCTGTACTTTGAATTTCTAGAATAGCTGAATTTAATTCATGTACTTTGGATTTCTAGAATAACTAAATTATGATAGTTGGATGGATCTTTAGATGGTTGTGTAATCAGGGATTTTACTTTCTGCAAAAGTAATCTAGATGTTATTTCCTGAATCTTTCAATTCTAGATTAAGAATCATAGGAGGTACTTGTGATTGCATTCTTGAAAAAGTAAATTAGATTAAGTGGATTACGGGATGAGTGTGGCTGAACAGGAAAGTAGGACCATTTACTCATAGCATCAGCTACTTAGTGTTTAAAGCATATATAGCGCATATTATCCTTGAAATAAGAGACTTCCCTGGGTTGACAATTTATATTGAACACTCTGTATGTTGGCTTTAATTAACTTGCATATAGGGTACCCAACATGTCTCCTTGGGGAGCACCTGTTATTTTCGTTAAAAAGAAGAACGGTACTCTAAACTTATGCATTGATTACCATTCACTTAATAAAATGACCATTAAGAATAGATACCCATTTCCTTGTATAGATGATCTATTTGATCAGCTGTGTGGAGCAACTATATTTTCAAATATTGGTTTACGATCTGGTTATCACCAGGTTCGAATCAAAGCTAAAGACATCTTTAAAACAACTTTTAGGACTAGATATGGTCACTATGAGTTTGTTGTCATGCCATTTGGGCTCACTAATGCCCTAGTTGTCTTCATGTGCTTAATGAATAATGTATTGCATAAGTATCTCGATAAATTCATAGTGGTATTCATTGACAACATTCTTATTTATTCTAAGTCTAAAGAAGAACACGAGTAGCACTTAAAAATTGTTTTACAAGAGTTGAGAAAACATCAACTTTATGCTAAATTTAGTAAGTGTGATTTCTTTAAGGATAAAATACAGTACTTGGGCCATGTAGTAACTAAAGAAGGGATCTCATTTGATCCAGAAAAGATAAAATCAATTGAAGAATGATCAGTCCCAAAGGACGTGATTGACATATGATCATTCATGGGGATTACAGGTTATTATCAAAGATTCATTGAGGGGTTCTCAAGAATTGCAAATCCCATAACTTCTTTACAGAAGAAAGGGAAGAAATATGGATGGAATCAAAAGTGTGAAAAAAGTTTTAAGAAGTTAAAAACATTATTAACTACTACACCAATCTTAAGAATTTTTTATCCCAATAAGGACTTTGTCGTATGCACTGACGCATACAACGATGGTCTAGGTGGGGTCTTAACTCAAGAAGGACATGTAATTGCATACGAGTCTAGGAAGCTTAAAATTCATGAGAAAAACTACGCAACCTATGATTTAGAGTTGGTTGTCATCATACATGCTTTGAATATGTGGCGCAATCACTTAATCGAAAGAAAATTTATGTTAGTGATAGATAATAAAGGATTAAAATATTTGTTGGATTAGCCTAACTTAAATGCAAGGAAAGGTAGGTGGCTATATTTCCTTAGCGAGTACGATTTTGAGATCCAACATATTACGAGAAAAGAAAATAAGTTCGTTGATGCTCTAAGTAGAAATGAAAGACTAAATTTTGTAGTAGCAATCAACACTTATAAAACAGATTTAGAAGAACAACTAGAGGAAGGAGTAAAATGGATGAAAATTATCAGAAACTACAAGCTAAAATAATAGAAAATTTAAATGAAAGTTTAAGTACAGGGTATAGTGTAAATGAAAAATGATTAATAGTATATAAAAATAGTCTGTATATACCTAATGTACCTAAAATTAAGCTGTTGATTTTAAATGAAATTCATAAGACTCCTTACTCAGGAAATTTTCATTATCAGAAGACTATAACCATGTTACGGAAGGATTATTTTTGGCCAAACATGAAGAATGAACTGGAAGAATACATTTCCAAGTGGTTCGAATGTCAATAAGTTAAGAATGAACACCAACATCCAGCCAGTTTACTATAGCCATTACCCATCCCTAGCTGGAAATGGGAAATAATTAGTCTTGATTTTATTACAGGTCTACCTAGAAGTCAGAATCTGAATGATTCGATAATGGTAGTTGTTGATAAGCTTAGTAAAGAAGATAATTTTATACCTGTAAAGACCACCTACAAGGCTGCTAATATTGCTCATATATTCATGAAACAAATATTTTGTTTACATGGGATACTGAAAGTTATAATTCTAGACAGAGACCCTAATTTTATGGGTAATTTCTGGAAGTCTTTATTTAAGGGCCTGAATACTACTTTAAATTTTAGTACCTCTTTTCATCCCCAGATGGATGGACAGACTGAAAGGGTGAATCAAGTGTTGGAATATATGCTCAGAATGTATGTTACATAACAGCTAGGTAAATGGGAAGATTTCTTACACTTGGTGGAGTTTGGTTATAATAATCACTACCAAGCTTCAACAAGATATAGCCCATTTGAAATTTTGTATGGCATAAAGTGCAATACCCCCATATCATGGAGTAACCCAGTTGACAAGTTAGTACTATGGCCTGAACTACTAAAGGAGATGGAGTTAATTGTAAAACATGTGCAAGATAGCTTAAAAGTTGCGCAAGACAGAAAAAAAAGTCAAGCAGATATTAAACAAACTCAAAAGGAGTTCCAGGTGGGTGAACATGTCATTATAAAGGTAAGGCTTAAAAAGAGTTCTTTGAAGTTAGGAAGTTGTGCCAAGTTGGCACCCCGATATAGTGATCCTTTTGAAATACTATCCAGAATGGGACAGGTGGTATATCAACTGGTTTTACCGTCAAATTTGAAGGTTCATAATGTTTTTCATATCTCTGTATTAAAAAAATATGTACATGATGCTACTCATGTTATAAATTGGAATGATGTGCAGGTGGAACTCGAAGGATATTTTATGGTGGAACCGGATTGTATCCTCAAAAGAAGGGATATCTTGGTTCAGAATCGCACCATTGGGTAGGTGAAGGTGCAATGGAAGCACCTTAGTCCAGAAGAAGCTACCTGGAAATTGGAGAGTCATATGTGGGCAGCATATCCAATTCTGTTCCAAGGAAAATATGAGGACGATGAATAAAATAACATCGAGGACGATGTTATATTTAAGGGGGTGTGTATGTCACATACCCCAAATTGCAAAAGCATTTTATGTTCTAGGAGACATTATGTTCTAATTTTATTATAAAGTTTGTAATTAATGACCAACTGGAGTCAAGGATAATTGCATTTAATTGCTGAATATTTTATTATTTAATAAATGAAAGACGAGACAACAGCTTAAGGAGGGCGTTAAATGAGTGTTTTACTGGCCACTTGTTGGAATAGGCTGGGTTGAGAGAAAATTGACACTTGGAAGCATACTCAAACTACTTCTAAATGTTGCAAGAGGCAACTTCCCTATTTTTCTGGTCATGTTCCCCAAGAAAGTGGAATAAGAGAAGGTGTCTCATTAAGTGAAAACTGACCCAAAAGACCTAGGCATGCTGATAAAACATCCCATTGAATTCAAATGAGGCTGCTCATTCTTTACTTGTGAAATTTTTGTGTGAAATTAGTGCACAAAAAATTCGATGGAGGGGACAAGCAGAAGTGTTAGAGAGAAAAGTGCTAAATTTAAGAACTAGTGCATCTGATTTGAGCTAAGTTCTTATGGATACAGGAAGAAAGATTACTACTGATTACTATGTGGAGTTGCAGAGGTTTCTAAACCAGTTCTCTCATCCAATGCTTTCAACTAGGTGGACTAGTAGACAGGCTCGGGGTCCTAAGATTTGCAGTTTAGCTATCTTCAAGAGTTGGTTGGGAGGAATGAGATCCTTAAGTTCTTGTTTCCTCTGCTTTACTGCCACGTTCTACATGTTATTTCTAATTTATTTATGCAAGCTTAGGAATAAGAATGAATGAATTTAGGAAATAGTATATTTATATGTCTGTTTCATCTGTTATTAAGATTACTTGGAGAAAATATTTTTACTGTTGAAATATAGATGAATTATGGATTAGAATGATTGATTAGGGTTAATTTCAAATTTACTGATGAATAAAATACCTAACTGTATTTTTCCACACCTTTAAGAAGGCAGTACTCTAGTACAGTAGGCGAGATTAAATTCTGATGGATAAATCAAATTAAGAATGTAGGATTATGATTATTTACTTTCTATAGATTCCTTATAGGAATGTTTAGAAGTTTCCTTAGTTAGAATACATCTGTGATAAAGATAAACAAGAACTATCATAAAGGAAGGTCTTTAAAAAGAAACTCGGTATTCAGCTTGTTTAACTGTGTTATTTTTAATAAAGTAATAATTGCTAGCTATAAGCTTAGTTTATTATTAATACACATAATTATTAAATAATATATGAATAGAAAAATGACATAAATAGAAGTAACCTATAAACAATAAAATGAAGTATAGTAATCACTTAGGTTTGACAATAACATCTAAGCAATTTTCATTAATATTGTAAGTAAACATCAAATAATAAACACATTATAGTTAAACAATAATAATGCAGGGTTTAGAATTTAAATAAAAAATACAAACCCTAAATTAGGGAAACTAACCACTAAATTTCTTTTTTCTTCCTCATTCTCGAATTGGGCTTTTATAGTTTTACCCTCTTTCTCTTAAAACAAACTCTTCATTTCTACAATTATAATATCCATATTATAAATGCCCAATATTAAATAAAACTTAAACATAAACATAATTAAATTGTTTATCTAGAATAATCTAAAACAAAATAAGAATAGACAATTTAATTGTCCTAATCCAATTACACAACAGAGTAGAGTTCTGTTAAAATTCAACAGAGTTATAATAATAACTTAAAACTTAAATTAAAAGCTAAATTATGATAATAAATCTAGACCAGTTCACGGGGTCAAATCCTATAACCAAGAAGAATTTCACTTCTTCTACTATCATATCATAATAAGAAAATCCTAAATTAATATTAAATAAAATACGATTTTAATCAAAATAAACACCTTAGAATTGAAGACCATAATTCTAAAAGACTGTAAATTTTATTAAAACCAACACTGGTTCTTTTCAAAACCAAAGTATCTCTATCCATTAACAGTATTAAAACCCAATGGTTGAGCCATACGGCTATAAATTTTATCCTTTAAAAACACAAGCCTGCAAATTAAAACCCTAACATAATTTTTGTTTAAAAAGAAAAATGCAGCAGTTCACAAAGAAGTCGTGGACTTATGGCCTGTCCGAATAACTACAGTAAAGATTTCAGAGATTAGTCAAAATATAAAGGATTTCAAACCCTATGTTAAAGCATAAGAAGAATCTATTACCACCTAAGTTGTACTTAGTGGTTTTTTATCAAGTGATGCTGGTGAACTGGACAAGGATAACTTGTTCGGACTTCAAAAGACCTTTGGAAGTACTTCTAGGAAGTGCTTGTTGTACTATATCACATGTTCATACCCCATGGGGGAATTGTAATAAATTTTCTAGCATGATAGTGTTTGTAAAAGACTCAGTCTCTTAGATTTTATTTGTCAATCCAATCATCCCAGGGTGTTTTTTCCCTTGGTTATTATTGGTTGTTGAATAAACGACTGATAATTTCTGAGTTTTTCACTCCATACCTCCAAAGTTGGGGTGGTTAGCTTGGCATTTAGGCCTATTGAGGTTATTAGAGTCTATGTTTCAATGTATAAACATGCTAGGCATCATGGTCGAGTCATATGAACATGTCTAAGTCCCCCTAGGTTTTTTCAAATTTTCAAGTGATGTTCCATCACTTAGGTCAGAAAGCCCCAAAAATCAATTATTGATTATTTTAATTAATAAATTGATGAATAATGGAGCAAATATAGAATCATAGATCAGTGGATTCTCAGTTGATTTGATTGAAATCAGTCAGATCTGAACTACATTGACTGGATCTAACGAATCCTTGACTGAACGAGGTGATCAAATCAGATTCAGAGTTGATCTTCAGCATCCTTTAGGGGTAATTTCTCCCTCCCTCTCTCCTCCACACATTTTGGCTCATATGGATGAGTTTTGGTGGATGCTTCAGTCAACAGGCTGAGGTGTCAATCAGATCAGCTCTCTGATTGACAATTGCACTCAGTGAGACTCAGATCTGGCTCAGTTAGACATAGATCATGCATTGATGGACTGTCCTTCAGCTACAGTGGTCTATCTCCTTGGGATTTGTGCCCCCCTGGGATGGATCTCCTATTTTTTGTATAAATAAAGCTCAGGCTGCCTCTTCCAAGCTAGTTAGAGTTGGATTGAAGGGCTTTCTATTGTAATACTGTTGTAATATTTTGATTTTTGGAATAAAGAGCTTTGGAGGCCAAATGGTGTAATGCTCTCATGTGTGTGGATTAAGCATTGTCTTACGGCTATTGATGTTGCCAGATTTTCTCTCAATTTCTGCATCTGAACCCTATCTGGCTTGAATGATTCAGCTAAATCAATAGGAGTATAGTTGGGCAAGTAAGGTTACTTTTTTTTCTATATCTCATAGCATATATGTTTGAGGATCTAGATTATGCATGTTTAATAAGTTTATTTGCATGTAATTCTTGTCTCTTTTTCATATATATATCCAGATCTCATGAGGTTTCATGCAAGATGGTTTTTAGCTTTCAGGTAGCAAGGATTAGATGAGCTGTGGATCTAGTTTGACTCCACTGTACATCCAAAAACTTTGTGAAGGTATTTCCCCTCTATATTCCACTAACAAGTTTCCATTACAGATCCATATAACAACGGGCCTTTCCCCTTCTCTTCCTCCTTTCTAATTAAATCAGTCTTCCGATTACCTGTCTCTTGTTCTTATGATCAGATCTAGTTCTAAGAATTGAATATATATTGTTAGATATATTTTATAAGATTTTTTCTACGTATATCTATAATTTCATAAACAATATCAGTTCATAAAGATAGATCTAGGTGTAGGAAATTCCCTTTTTGCAAGTACCTAAAGCATAGATCTAAAGCTTGCTCATAAGGTAGCTTCCTTTTTTGTTCTTCAAAGATTTAAATTCTGCAATAAAAGTGCACATCTCATTGGCTTCCCAAACAGCAAGCCAATATCCCAAGGAAAGCTTGCTTACCTTTGTTCCTTTTTGCAGAAATTAGATTACCCCTGTTTAACAATTTTTACTTAGTTTTTTTTTGGTAATTAGCGTGGTGACCCAAAACACTTTTAAAGTGTGTTTGGGCACATTTGATTTCAATTGCTTGCTTTTTTTTATCAGGTATAACATAAAAGAGAAGGAGACTCTACCAAATTTCCAACTCTTGGACGAACCAAAGCTTCCCGGAAGCTTCCCCCATCGTTGTGTTTTAATTCAAGCTTGTTACAAGCTTGTTGTAAGCCTTTGGATCCCAGATAACAAGGACAAAAGTGCATCAATTTCAATTTGATGATATTTTAAATTGATTCTAATAAAAATAAAATTTCCTTTCGAATAGGCTCTTTCGAGCCTATTCACCATCCCCCCTTGGGGGATTTGCGTCGGTGTCAATTTTTTACTTTTTGTTCATCTCTTTTCAATCTACCGTAGTTATAATATGTAGGGTAGTATACTTCGATTTATTATAATTTCCATATTTCATATTTGAGATTTCAAAGTAATATTAATACTTACCCCATGACTTCCTGATTGACCCGAAAGGGGAAAGAGATGCGTGGTAGGACTAATTAGAAAACTGGAATTGTGTATTTATGTTTTCCTTTTCATCAATTGTTTCATAAGCTATTATAAAATTAACCCCTCCTTGATTCCCCAATTGAGATCCATTTCGATCGAAAGAGATTCCTGTAGGGTTTTATTTTTAACAAGAACACCCATCTCAAAATTTACTAAAATTGACAAGACTCCGGTGTGTATGCTCTGCACTTGGCTGTGGTTCATCCGATCAATCAAGATGTATCAAAATCACTTGAGTGACTAGAATAATTAGGATTCACTCTCCCAAATTGACAAACCATCAGATGAAAATCCAACACCTAGATCAAACCATTACAGATGAAAAATACCCAAAGGAAGCGGGAACTCTTGAAAAGTGACGTCGGGGCACCGATCTTTGTCACACCCTAACGGGTGCATTATGAACAATAGCCCTAGAGACTCCATTCATCCCACATATTCCTTGCGGGTATCCATGAAGGTTTAGTTTTGGATATACTCCAAGTACTCTCAGGTATATCTGGAGTCCACCCCTTCGCCTAATTTTAATCAACTCATATTTCACATTAAATTAAAATGTACCAAGAGGCAATTGCAAAACATTCACTCCAAGCACATGAAAGTACATTGATTATCTATTGGCTCCATTTTAAGGCACTGGCTATTCTCTTGCTATATATATATATATATATTGTGTCTCAGCATTGTGCTTTCGTGCGCTCATTTTGTATATTGTCATCTATGGTTGTTTATGGTTAAATTTCAAAATCCTAAGTAACTCATTCAATTTAACATCACCACACTAAATAATTCTTCCTTAGTAACTTAATAGGGTCTACCCCCCTTGGCTTCATTAGGAGTTGAGCCTAAACGGAGGAGTCAAGAACAAGGTGACAGCCTTGACTCGAGACTTGCCCCCAAGGACACACCGAGTGGCTTGAATATTTATGCCACATGACCCAGGTGTGTGAAAGGTGGAAACAGAATCCAACTAAACAGAGCTACGACCAATGGCCTTTACAAGTTTTCTATAAAATAGTCTAAGGCCATATGGCATTTACAACCACAAGTGTTCAAAATGCATCCACGACTTAAGAGTTTGAAACTCAGTGAGACCATATCACCCATAACCCCACACATCATTGCAGGAGGAGCCTAAGGCAAGAACCGAGGCTTACGAATTGGTCGAGAAGCATGGATACTTTTCTCCTGAAGCAGTTTATGCCATCCATCCTCTAGAAGCAATTGTAGAATAACTTGCACATTAAACAAAGAAACATTATGATTTTTTTTTTTAAAGAAATAAAACTAGTTATAGTAAATAAATGATAAAGATGATGTAGGAAAAGTGAATAAGCTTACCTGGGGAATTTTTACTCTTGGTCACACAATAGTTTGGTTACACGGTGAATCAAGCCCAGTAAAACCTCTTACTCTAGTGTTTGGGCAGGAGAAAAACTTAAGTTAATACCTCGACAAGATTGTTTAAAACAATAGCCAAGGCCATGATAGAACCTAAACTCTCTAGGAAAGCTGTGACCTAGACCCAAGACCTCACTACTATCAAGATAGATATTTTAGTTGGGCAACACATAGAGGAAGACATTCACAGAGCCAGCATCTAAAAATCAAAGGCCATCACTCACAGAGATGAAATAATGGTGTAAATGGCCATGAGACCATGAGCCTGCTAGCACTCTTCACAGCAAAAAGATAGGGTAAAATGCAAGATTTTAGGGTTTTAGAGATATTTATAGTGAAGTTTACCAAGTCAAAACCCCAACCATTAACCAACATCCACGTGGAGTCTATGATTTTGATTTTTGGGTTTTACTCTACAGTTTCGAGAGCCCTTGGTGTAACCTGCAAACAAGAGGTTAAACATAACCTTCGTTATAATCTCTTTTGAAAATCGATAGATTTCTTTTTAATATAAGATGCATAGAATAAATTGAAAATATATCATAGTTATAATATTTTCTTAAATAGGATTTATAATTGTAGAATGAAGACCATGTAATTGGTAGTAGTATGTGCAAAGGTTTTTAGGTTATATAAGTTCATTAGGTAATGAACTCTTCATCCCTTAAAACAAAGCAATAATTCTACATTATAACTATACAAGGTTTTACTTTTTGCATTTCCACCTGGTAAATACCTAAGCAGTTAGTAGAACTATTTTGTGCATTAAATCGTTAGCTCCATATATGTATGAATGTCAATCCATTATACATTATAACTATTCCTAGACTTAGTTTTTACTAATTTATATAACATTTGAATGTATGTTGAGAAAAATACATATGAATTACCATGGTAATGAGTAATAATGTATCAAGAGACCTAGTATGCAAATTTATCTTTCTCTAGAATTGTATATAGGACCTAATATGATAACAGATAGATGAAAGTATGATGAACAAGTTATAGTCAAAGCTAGGTAGAAGAACATATAGATGTATGTTGTGCTCGGATTTTCCAAATACTTATGCTTATAAGTAAATAAATAAATAAAATTAAATATATAGATTTGACGATACCTCCTTCTTGCTCAAAGCTATAAACTAAACAAATATACTAGCATTTTATTTATGCTAGTTGATATAATTAATCTCAATCTTGAAAATGGATTACAAAACGTATTACGTGTAAAAAGACCTGTACAAGAAACATCACTTCACTGCATTAGCTAAAAATCTAAGTAAACCTCAGACATGAAATGAAGTTCCTTCATGTTTAAAAATAGTAAAACAAACTTTAGTACATAGTAAACAAACAGTTGTTTCAGCTTATGTTACTTCAGATCATCACCTGCTAAATCAATATTTAATATTGAATTATGGAAGCAAATAATTAAGTATGGAGATACAAAAATTAATAAAGGAATTAGTTCTAGTTCTAGTTTATATCTTTATATGTTAATTGTTCACAGATAAATGTCCCTCTCAAGCGACAATTGTAAACATTTATTGTCATAAGAAAAATTTTAATTTTTTATGAAATTTTGGAATATTACACTATAGATATTCTTGGATTTGTTGTTTCCAAGGATGGCATCCAGATTGACCCTTTGAAAATTGCTTCTATAGTGGCCTTACCACCCCCGATCGACATCACATAAATCCAAATTATGCAAGGGAAGGAAAACTTTATTCATCGTTTCATATACAATTTTGCAAAAAATGACACATGGTTATATGCATTTGTTGAACAAGAACACTCCCTTCATTTGGGATGATCAAGCTCAACGAGATTTTGATAATTTAAAACATGCCACAAAACATTCACTTGTGTTATATCCCCCTAATAATTCAAAATACTTTCTTCGTTCTATTGCTTCCTCCACTCCTACTATTGGCATGGTTCTAGTGGAGGAGGATTTGAATGGACAAGAACATGTGAATTATTCTCTTAGTAAGAGTCTTCTAGACTCTAAAACTCAGTATTAAAATGTGCAGAAGTTAGCTTTGGATAAGGTCATTGATATCCTTTTCATCATTACATCCTACTTTACACAACTACCGCTCTCGCGGATTGAAACCCCATGTACTACATCCTGACTCGTCAAGTACTAGGGGGAATATTCACGTTGGATTGTTATCCTGCAAGAATTTGAACTTGAATTCACTAAGACTACTTCCAAGAAGTCCTTAGTTTTTGTGGAATTGATGTGTGATATTATTCATTCTATCATGAAAACTAAGCCTAGTGACTCATTACCCGATGAGTTCTTCTTCCTGATCAGCATGACCGACACATGGTATGGATATTTGATCATATATATACAAACTCAAATATTTCATCCCAATTTATCTCACAATAATTGTCAGCGCATACCATCACACTAAATATTATCTCATCCTAAATTATACCTTATACCGGTGTGGTGTTGATTCCATTCTTCGACGATTTTTAACACATGACAAGGCTAAACAAGTCTTGAATAGCTACAACTCTATAGCATATGGAGGTCGTATTTCTGGGATGGATATAGCTTAGAAAATCATTCGCACAGGTTACTTTTTTCCCTTGATCTTCAAGGATTTCCTTCCAGTGGTCAAGACGTTCCCACCCTATCATCTTTTCTTTCTAAAAAAGTGCACCCACCATGCTTCGCTACACACTGTCATTGTTGTTGTCCCTTTTTCCTAATGAGGGATGGATTTCATTCATTGTAAGACTACCTCAGCCAAGGGGCATGGTTACATTATTGTACAAAATAGGATGAGGAAATGGCTACATATGTCAAGGATGGTAATACTGTCTCCCTCTTTTTTTATAACCATGTCATCACCAGGTTTGGAGTTCCTTCGGCCATAGTGACCGATCATGGATCTCATTTCTGTAATCAGATGATGGTTGAGCTAAGTGCAAAGTTGTGTTTCCATCATGAAAAATCAACTCCCTATTATCCACAAGATAATGGCCATGTTGAAACCATTAATAAATTCCTTAATACCATGCTGCATAGGATGGTTGGAGAAAATAATTCAAAGTGTAATTTCACTAAGTTTTTGCCTCTTTTGGCCTACAAAATTTTTGTTCAAACAATGATTAGGTTTACACCTTTTCAATTGGTCTATGAAGTGGAATCATTTTTACCTATCGAACGAGAAAATTTGCCATTGAAACTAGTTGTTGAAATTCTACCCAACACCTCAACCAAGGAATAACACTTTATTTATCTAACTAACCTTGACGAGACATGACGAGAAGTCTCTCTAGATTATGAATCACAAAATAAAAGAGTCAAGGCCCAATACGATAAATTTGTTCAACGTGAGGTCTTTAATGAAGGAGACCTTGTTCTTGCTTACGATAAAAAACATGATAAATTTGGGAAAGGGAAGTTGGAATCAATGTGGTATGGTCCCTATATCATTAGAAAAATATTGGAAAAGGGGGCCTGATGGAATACCTTTTGGGAAACCTCGCAATGGGTTGTGCTTGAAAAATTACTGTGCTTATAACATCTTGCATTAGTATCTTGTGTGTGTGTGTGTATTGAATTTTAGTGTGGTTTTAGTGTTTGAGTATGGTTTTGGGTTTTATCCAACACTGCTTATTTCATGTTATGATTTAAATTCTCCATATGACTCTATACTATGGTTTTGTGGATGTTGCTAGCCACCATACCCTAAATCTTGCTTCAACATCCTAGGTACTATATTCCCAAGCTGATGACTTAGTTAGTTTAGGATGATTTTGCCTAGGTCCGGCTACAACTAATATTGTTGAGTATCATGCGGTTGTAGGATTGTTAATGAAATATTTGTCTCATGGTATCAATCACTTGGTCATCTTTTTGGACTCTCAGCTCATGGTTTCTCAATTAAACCATGTATACGCCATCTAAAACCCAGTACTTCTTTGTATTTTTCGAAGGGTATGTTTACTTGAGAGGTCATTTGAATGTATTACTTACCAACACATTCCAATATCCTATAACTCAATTGCCGATTCACTAGCTAATTACATGTTGGATTGGAATATTGCTCATTCTTGATACATTAATAAGTAAAATAACATGAAACATTGTAAATAAAGAGTATGAAAGATAGGATCCATGTAAATAATTTTCTATTACCAAATCATGTAGGTCATTAAATTGAGTCTGTATATATATATATACAATCTTTTTAGTACAAAAATGTGGTCTAGACACCTGGATTGAAGCATACTAGCTTTCAACACTACAAAATAACAAAAACATTGAAGCTAATAGATTTTAGTGTACATCCTACCGAGCCCTAGTGATTCTCATGATAGCACATGATGGACCTTGCCACTCTGCACAGCAAGTGACCAAACCGACCCCATACACCAATTGTGTGCCACTGGTACCTCTAAGGAAGATCATCCACCATGATGTCAAGAATGTCTAAAGTGAGCCTATTGAGGATCTACTCAAGCTTATTCATCCCATCATCATCATGACATAGGAATCTATCATTGTCTCTCATGTCAATCCGAGAGGATCCTCCTAGTCTTTATATCCCCACGTCTACAAAACTAGTAAGCACGTCCCATTACAACTCATAAAAATCATAAAAAACATGCATATTTTAGTGTCTTACTTACCGAGGTCTCCCCACTACTCATCCTTGGGAAGTCATAGGCCTAGGTCTCCTTGAAAATTCATTCCCACGTACACATAATACTCGATCATGAGGAGTTGGTCATCCAACCAGAAAAATAAAGAGGCCTCGTATTTTACTCTAGGACCCCTACCACCATGACAGACCATAACATCTACCCACCTGAGAATATGTGGGTCCTTTGCTCTAATCTTGGTAAAGACTACATGTGGCCTCAACAGTGGAACTCTCTCTAGGAAAAATGGCACTAAGATAGTACCATAACCTAATTGTTTCAACTCTCTGCGACAACACTTGGTGAGTTGATCCTTGAATATCTCCAATAAGGCTTTAGCCTAGTTGAACACCGTTGGGGCCATGGATTCCAAGGCATACAACATGTGGGACCTAAATTCCTCGTGATCCCCATGACTCCTGGAAATCCTTTGCATGGTAAATAGGGTCGCTCTCAGAGGTAGGTACATCACATCCTTGATGGGAATTTTCTTCCCACCCATCTTGTGTATTGAGAAAACATTATTGGTCGATCAAGTCTTGTGTATTAAAGTCCCCACATTGAGGGACAATCAAGGAAATAGGTGATCCTCTCCTAGATAGGCCTGTCAAGAAGTAGATATCCTCCACTTACACATTCAAAATGTGGGAACCCACCTCGAAATGTTGTTGCTCAAGATTCCACATACTGAGTATATACTCTAAGAGTTTGATTTGTGCCCTCGTGCTGGTTACTTCGAATAATTTAATAATTTTTCATCCACAGAGGGCGTTTATAGTGCCTTGGTCATTCACTTTACAAATTTCATCCAATTCATGTTCACATTCCTTCCACACAACCATTTTTAACAATGCAACCTGCCAAACAATTGAGATGGAGGATTAGAAGTCATATCGAACCATTTGAAACCGCTCAAAAATCTTTAATTTGGTCTATTTCTGGATCGTTTTAGGGTAGTTTGTGCCAACACCTCTTCCCCTTTTGGGTAGAGCGATGGCACCACACTTTCTTTTAGGGAAATGTGTGGTGTTTCTCCACACTGCAGTTCTCGAAAGGGAAAAGCATGGTTCCCAGAACACGCATTTTCCCCTTGGAAAATTGCCCCAAAACACTCAAAAAATGCATTAAATTGAAAAAGGAAACCATCAAAAAGTAGAGGAAACATTAAGGAATCAGTTAATCCAAACAATTCGTTGAATGGTCAGTTGTATCCTCTGTAGTCCATGATTCAAGTTCAGCTCTCAAAAAGGGCTCTTTTTCTCTCCAAATGGGTAAAAACTACAATGGTAATTATTTTTAACTTTTTACTAGTTTTTATTCACCATTTTGTTTTATTTTAATTATTTTATTAATTTTTACACATAATATAGTCATGTGCAGTCAAATATTTGATTAGATAAGGGTCTAATTGTCTTTTTAAGGGATGCAGGGCATGAAGAGCTGGTCTTTTTGGATATGGAGGAGTTCTCATTTTGTCTTTTTCGTTCTCATCAAAACAAAAAAAATATTCCGAGCACTATTTAAAAACTCCAATCATTCTCATTAAACTCTAGGACTAATTTTTTGAGTCAAATTTTAGTACTTTTTGGGGATCGTTAAACCTTTTTCATGAAAAACAAACCCGAATAGATTCCTCTTTAAGCTCCTTTCTTACTCTTAAACTATGAAAAAATCACCGAGTGAACTTGTCGTCTTCATGCTCATAAAAGGACCATAAGAGTCATATTTTCGGTGATCGTTTACCCCCTTTTTAGTTCGGATTGACTAGTTACAAAAAATTTATACTCTAGTCATTGACTAGAAGAGTTCTCTAAGGTATTATTTTATACTTTTTTGGGCCTTGAAGACTAACTTTTATGAACAAGGACCTTTTGGAGTCTTCTTATGTTTGTTCAGACTCTCTAAAAATGAAGGACGTCGAGTTTACTTTCAATGGACTTGTTAAACTAACCATTGAGAGACCCTCTTTTGGGAACAAACCCTTCCTTTCTCAGGTTCATAAGAAATATGAGAATGGACTTAAAGTTAGGATAAGCTTCAACGAGTGTTTGTTACCCTCTTTGAATTCGTTAAAATGAAAAGAGACACTCATCAATAATGGTGGGGAAATTAAGGGAAGGAGGCTTCATTTGTAATAATGGAAGTTTAGTAACATTTGAACATGGCACATGTCTTCATTTCATTCAAACAATTGGGTATTCATCTTTCCTTCAAGTAGATCCACTTTCTTGAGTCATGTAACTCTTTTTAGTTTTTCAAATAATGCATCATTCAACATCGCATTATGTCTATTCTTCGGTTTTTCTTACTGATGTTCAAAGGAAAGTCATATTGAGATTTATCCTCTATAGTAAGAACTACTTTCATGCCAGTCACCTTTGATTCATTCCTGTGGTTACGTCATACTCAAAATTCCAAAACTTTGTTCTGAGTCTTGTTTTGTTGATTACGGATTCATCATGGCCCTCCTTCGAGGAGACTATTCATGTCGACTTCAACACATATTTCAGGAATTAGTCTTAGAAATAAGTTATTATCTTGATATCTTTACGCATCAATGACATATTTTCTCGCTTTCGACAATAGGTTTATATCATTGGCCTTTGATCAAAATATTCAGCTAAGTGTTCGACGTAAAATCATCTATTCGTATTCGGAGGAATGTACTAGGGTACTTTGGGAATCATCAACATCAATGGTGATCTCCCTCACCATTATTAATAGTTTCCATCATTGACCGGTAATCAAGTGGTTTCTACCATGTTTGAATTCAAGACATGTACTCACATGGATATAATTGTACTTTGTTGAAGACGAGATGAATACCCCGGGTATCTGTTAAGCTCTCATTGCTTTCCCCGGGTTTTGATGGAGTATTTGTATGAGTCCTACCATGGATCCACATTTGTATGGAAATGGTTGTGCTCAGATTTGCATTTGTATGACATAGGTCTACATTGTATTTCTAGTAGCTAGGTCCCAAATTTGAGTCTCTCTCACATGGATCTACATTGTATTCTAGTAGCCATGATTATTTATGTCTCACATATATGTACGTTGTATTGTAGTAGCCATGATTATTTTGTCTCACATAGATTTGTGTTGTATTGGTCAGCAGACATGTTGTGCGCCATATGGACATGTATCAAAGTTTAAATGTACTGCAGGATGACTTGGGTTGTTGAAGATTTATGATCTTTGGACTTTTCATCGAACTGATAACTTGTTCCTATAAATCCTTTGCATATATGTACCCTCTACCCTCATGCTTTGGGGGGCATTCTATTATTCCTATTTCTCGTCAACCTCATGTTGTGAGACCAAAATCTCAGTATTTTCCTTGAAATCCTCAAAGATTGAAGGTGGAAATGAGTAAGGATGAACAATTTCATATTTTTTTCCACCGTCGCACTTTACTTATGTCCAAACTATGGTACCTATATCAGTAATTCCTATTTGTTATTTGCAGAGAGCGGTTCCACCGCCTTATTTCCATGTATAATGTGTGGTGCCCACATGGTAACGCCTTTTATCTTTGAATAAGGCATGGTGCTCGAGTCATAAAGGAAAAAAAGTTTGTAAGGCTTCTCGAGTCTTTCCTTCATGGAAGCCTTGTCCCTATGGTTTAGACCACCTGGAGCTCAAGATCCATCATCATAGGATCGCCCCCCACCTCTCGCATGAAATCCTCAACCTATCTTATCCTCTCCTGCCATTAAATACTATCTTACCTCCCATGGGTAAGGGGAGAGAGAATTTGTTATGCATCCAAACTCTAGAAAATTTCAATCAGATTCTTAGGTGATTGGTAGGAAAACTTGATGATTTGAGGAAAATTTCATTGAGAAAGAGTTCTCAATGCCAAGGCATTAGTTGTAACACTCCTTCTTCATTCTTTTAATACAAATGCAGTTTCTTTTCCATATGCACTTGTATATATGATCATTACATTGTGTTTTTTGTTTAATTCCTTGGTCTTTCATGTAGGATTTTAATCTATGTTGTTACTCTTATCTTGGTTGGTATTTTTTTGTGTATCTTGCAAGTCATTAGCATGGATCAAGCACTTCAAATATCAATCCTTGTAGTGCGTGGAAGGTAAGAAGAGTATTCAATTCAAGAGGTTTATATAATCTTAGGAGAAGTTTCTACATCTTGTTGTTGTTTTGATCTAGTAGTGAGTCTTCCATGCTAGGGAAACAACCTCTATCTGCATTGGCTTAGTATTTCCAATAACAAGTGTGCTATGAGTAATTTTATTCTTTTCAAGCTTTCCAAATATGGAAAACACCAAAAAAATCATAAAACAAAAAAATATGTATGAGAAATTATATTACTTTATATTGGAATCTATCATGTCGTGTCGCGTTCGAATAGAGCATGGTACATTCATCCATTGGTTGGGTTTCTAGTATAACTTTAGGAGTCATACTCGTTATTCTGAACCTTCTTGACTGACTGGTTATTCATGGCCGTTGCACTCTTATGGATTTGGGATTGTTATATCTTTGCAGTCATGTGTAGATATCTATCATTGTATTGTACTGATGAGTGGTTGGTTTTTTATACCTGGACCTTCATTACTCCACTTTTGGGGCTATTATAATGTATTTAGGTCATTTTGTATCCCTTTGTTTTCACACATTAGGGGGCATATTTTATAGTGTGTTTTCCACACCTCATACATCATGCTTTAATGGCATATACATGTCCCTATGCATACTCATTTTACCTCTTTTTGCTCACTATGACCCTAATTCTCCAGTGGATCCCCTTACAAGAAACACACACACACACACACACACACACACACACACATATATGCGGGTCACAATTCTACAACCTGTGTAAACATAGATTGCACCACTGTCACTCATGTACGTCAAGAAATATGCTCAAAAACAAAACAAAAAAATTGTATTTCCCTCGACTAAGTAACAAAGGAATTGTCCCTTAACCTTCCATATGTCGGAAAACGCTCCACTTCAACCCTTAACCTCCTATTGAAGGGATATATATTGAGCTACTATGAATCATTAGAGGAGGAGAACTTTGAGAGAAAATATACTATAGTGGAATTGTGTCCCATTCCTATGTACTAGAGTTTTCCTCCCTGTTACAGATAGAAATTCCTATGGCTTGGGGTACCACAACAGACAACTTAACTCCAAAAATCAATTTTTTCCAATATGCAATAGAAATCAAATATCTAACACTAAAGGATCAGACCTCGTACCTTATTTCGGATGGTTGAAGTAGATCCCCATTGAGCTTTTCAACTTCAGCTTCAATTGATGAATCACTTCCACAACAAGTAAACAAGACAAGCATACTATATATATTCGTGTTAGATATATTCTAGCATATATAGTCAACAATGTATAAGTATTTGAAACCATCCATGGATAAAATATTCATTCAAACATACATCATTGGACAGGAAAAGATATTTCTATTAATATAAAATCATAGATTACAATGGATACAACCTCTGTCAGCATGTTTGCGAATTGGAGAAACTAAATCCCCCACTTGGGCCTCCACCACCTCAATCCTCCATCTCTCGATAGCAAGTTCACAAGCAAAAGGCAAGCTTGGGAAGAACACCAAAGTGCTCCAAGGGACAAAGGGATGCAAACTCAAGCACAAGTTCAAGAAACAATGGACTATAGTTTCTTTGCTCACAATTCTCTTATATGCCTTCAATGTATCAAAGAGTTCCTTATATAGATTTTCAAAGGGGTAATGAAAGGTCAAATCCGAGCGATCTCAAGGCATATGGAAGGCCAGGAGTCAAGTGAGTCAGATCCATGTCAAGGAAAACTCCAAAAGGATTTGGATTTTGTACACATCCCGATGTAGACATTTTTAGGGGTCAAACCCGCGTATATACACAATTACAGGTTTAAAAGTCGTGTATATGAATTTTCACATGTTTTTAGGGATGTTCTAGGAAACATCAAAGGACAAAAAATGGTCCAAGGGGTCTAAGGAGTTTGCAGCGGGACAGGAGAAGGCCATACAAGTGTGATTCACTTGGTGTGGTAAAATCAGCTATAACAGATGCCCCCTAATGTGTGAGGTCAGAGGGGTCATACGATGGCCGAAATACATTATAAGTCCATCCCAGAAGTGAAGTGATGAAGGATCCCAAATGGAAGACCATCCACCCAATCAACATAGTACAATAATGCAACTCTGCACATAACTACAAATACATATAGCAGTCCTGGATACATAAGAGTACAATGTCCATGAATAGGCATGATACAAAATATCACATAAGTGGTCATCTCCACGTACAATATACATAGATCAGAATCTCCATGATGAAGATATACAAAGGATCATGATCTCCATAATGGCTAAAGATATATAATGGATCAAAATATCCATAATAGCTGGAAATGTCTGACATATACTGGAATCAAGTCATGAGAGCTGAAATCTCATGAGCACTGGCACGATCAAGGAGGTAGCATATAAGAGATGCCACCAATTTGGAAGGTATTCTACATAAACTGCTAGGAGTACATGTCCTACTATGTGAATAAAGGTGTCGAGGTCGAACATAGTAGTCCATCGTCTGATTACCGGTCATTGATGTATACCGTTAACAAATGCGAGATCACCCACCTATAATGAAAATGGGAATCAAGGTTCTAGAGTGCAAACTAACAAGTGTGAATAAATTTATTGAGGTCGAACACTTGAGAGGATCCATCGATCAGGGGACATTGATGTATTCCCAAAAAATGTCGATGGCAAGAGAACCTGCCACTGATGACTGCAAGTCTCAAGGCACTCAAAGATGACTCTAGATTCCAATCCTAGATTAAATGATCTGAATTCGATGGGATGAAATCCGCTGGAAGGAGGGCATTAAGGCACCCCCCATCATCCAACATGAGGTACTCAACAAAGCTGTATAATGTGGAAGGACTCGATCATAAGGTGCATGAACCAATAACTGTATTGGGAATGGCTGACATGCAAAGTCAAGATAACTAAGGAATGGCCAACTCAGGTTTCAACTTCCTTTGAACAAGAGCATAACAGTGAATGGTGACTAAATAAAGGTAGCATAGACTATATATACAAAACTAGGACATCTCTGCGACACAGGAGGCATCGACAAAGGCTCTATGGGGACTGGAAGCTGAACAAGTTGGTGGAGATAAACTCAGATAAAATGAGTACAGCTCCTAAAGTCAAACTATAAACTCAACCAATGGATTTGATATATAGTGCTTTGTTTGAAGGCGACATCACTCAACAGCTGCCAAAAGATAACATCTTTCCTTGTCCAGCTTTTTGGTTATTTTATTTTTTTTGGACTTTTTCAAATATTTAAAAAGCTTGAAAAAGAATAAAATGGATTTATAGTTACATACTAGGAGGAGACGAGTGTCATATAGGTAAACAAACTAGTTCCAAGCAGTGGAACATACCTATGCTCAATGCAAGGATACATGTGTAGGATAGCGACACTCAAGGGAAAGTCCCCTCCCGGTAAAAATAGGGAATCAAGATGCAAAGAATATATAAAATGGCTCTGCATGGCTAGACATGAGACAAGCTCAGGCTATATGGCTGAAGCTCAATGTTAGGGAAGCTAATGTAAGGCTCAATAAGGCAGGCAAAGCTCATGATAATGCAATTACAACTTGACATAAGGGAGTCCTGATGGAAATAGGCCAGCAAAATATCAAGAGGAGTATGGGGATCTTGCGAAATGTCATGGCAATACTATACAACGAAATCCCACACCCTAAGGGACAAGATGTCAGCATGGGCACCAAATGCAAATAAGGCACTAGCTAGGGTACCCATGTAAGGTCAAGCTCTAGCACTCATATCATGCCACTTCTAAAACAAAAAGAAGGTTCCATGACATAATAGAGTGGGTTCGTACCTAAGGCTATAATGAAACGGTCATAAGGTCATGCAAAATGCAAGCAGTAATGAAACCTAACCTATATGCTAGTTTAGACATGATACCTGAAACCAGCACAAACAGGTCAATCCAATGGCTGAAACGGCACTCAAAAAGGTCTCCTACATCATAAATTAGTCCAAAAATGGTCCAAACTATAGGAAAGGGGGTAAAAATTTGAAAAAATTTGAAAAATTTCTATAAATAGTAAATAATTCAAAACATTATAAAACATTTGAAACTTTTACCCATTTGAGCTTAGAACTTCAACAGTGAATTCCAGGAGATCCAACCGGCAGAATCCACTACCATTTTTTCCAGGTACTTACCCATGCTCTACTCTTTCATTTTGATGCAAATTTTGTCAAATTCCATGGTGTATTTAGCATTCTAGGCCATTCTAAGATAGGCTCCATGACCCATGCGAAAATCGAGGGTTTTTCCACGTATAGGGCTAGATATATGTGGAAAATTCCCCCAAAGCAGCGTACATATGCGGATGTTTGGCAAACATTCATGTATGTGGCCACGCTTAAGGTTTTTCAAGTGTTCTAATCAACAAAATCCAAATTTTTTGTGCAGGATGGTCCTAGAATGGAGCGAACGTGAACATGGTGATGTAGAAGAGGTAGTAAGAGTAGATCTAATGGCTCAACAAGCGTTACGTGCATGTGGGCTATACAAATTTTGGTGTCTTGGTGGCTTAAGAGCCAAACCAAGACTATTGTGGATGTTAGCAGACTATTGGGATCCAAACTCAGAGTCATTCCAGATAGACGAGATGTCCCTCACCATAGAAGTGGAGGACATATACTTTATTACTGGACTTTCTCGACGGGGGGAAAGTGGTGAACCTACATTCTTCAGGGCCTGGAGGTGGCTTGACTATAAGTGAGTACATTGCGGTGTACTGCTATCTAGACACAGAGAAGGTGGGGAGTCAGATCCCAACTAACTCCATACAGGTGTTGGGCCTAAAGGCCATCCTACTGACACTGGGAAAGATAGTAGGCTAGGATTCACTCCACCAAGCCTCACGGCCTCTGATTTTCTATGCAGTGGAGTGCATGAGACCCATGGTATACGATTGGAGCACTGTGCTACTGGGAAAAATGAAACATCATCTCAGTGAGTGCAAGATGGGTAGAGTGCAAAACTTTGGTTTCAGCACCATACTGAGCACGTTTTTCTTTGAGCGTGTTCCAAGATTGAGCCCTAGAGTTGACGTTCCTCTACATGGGGTTCGAGATCCAGCCCAATGACATTGGGTGGATGCGATGCACAGAATGGGTGGAGGTAGGGTGTCCAACCCCTATCTAGCTGATTTCTTTCCATGGTGGCAATGACAGATAGTTTCCATCGATGACTACCCATATGTGGGGATAGATTCTCGGGGGGACCCGGACACGCCGGTACCACCAGGATTAGCATACGGTGACATAGGTAACGAATCTCGACCCTCTTTTTAAAATTTTTGAGTTATTTAATTTTTTTGTGTTTTTTGATTATGTGGAATCAAAAGACATGTTTTTGGGTGACAATACATAGTGACATCTACCATATGCATGCAGATGTGGGACCACGGTGGCCTGAAGGCTTCCCTCGTCATAGACAGAGGGGAAGAGGAGATGATATCATGGGTGTAGATGTGGAGTGGATGCTCCAAAGCATTCATACCAACTTCGTGAGACTGACACACAGAGTACCCATGGCGCAATTCGAGGACTTGCCTAAGGCCATGCAGTGCTAGGTGGTGGGTGTACCATGAGCATGGGTGCGGCTATTTTGACGGCTAGCTAGAGCCGTAGTGACATTCCATGATCAAAATCCTCCTCCTCCTCCATAGGATTAGATACTTGGGAGTGATAGATTTTGTATTACCATGTATTATATTTTGGTGGCTTGAGAGCCCCATTTTTGTATTATGACACTATGTATTACCACATTTTGGATGTTTATAAAAATTTTTATGATGATCAGTTTATTTATTTACATGTGTAAAAATTTATGTTTGTGATGAGCTTATTGTGTATGAAACAAATGCCAATTTAACACGTAGTTAGCATATGAGTCAGCAACTTGATTATTAATTATTGGAACATGTATGTATGTTATATTGTCAAATTGTCATTCTAATAATCTCACACATAAGAATATTCTTAATAATGTCAAATCTCTAACATGGTACAAACCATTAAGCTGTGACACTACTAACTCCGAATAAAGATGTACCTCAAGAGAGAGAACACCATGTAAAATGGCATCCCGTAGAAGCTTAATAACGGTACTATATTCAGCAACATTGTTGGAAGATGGCCATAGACATACACCTCCTGAAGACAATACCTGACCCATAGGAGTATAAATCACCCAAGCAGCAGAGGCTGAGTGTTGAGTGTGACGGCTCGCACCATCTGTGAATCCTATGAAGGTGGAAGATTCCATTGACATCTACCAAAAGAAACGAAAACTAATCACAAACCCAATCACAATAAGAAAAATACCTACCTATGCAAAATTGTACAATAATATACAATAACCAGCCTAGGCTGAAAATTATGCATAGTACTTCTTGAAATAGAGCCCATTTCTAGGCTCCGCCAAGGTTGTTCCCTCATAATCCATTAACTCATAAGCGCCCTTCTCTAATACACGTTTAACGACGTACGGACCACGCCACATGGGGTTAAACTTTCCTACCCCTAAGGGTTCTTTTAGTTGATCCCACAAAAGGACCAAGTCTCCCTCACTAAACCTCCTTGGATGGACAGACTTATCGTACTGGACCTTTGTGCGACGCTTATTTACTTCTAGAGCGACCAAGGCATCTCGACGCTACTCATCAAGTTGCTCAAGGTGGACCAAATGCTCCTCCAATGGGGAAGTGTTTGGCAAGAGATCTATGGCTAGCTTCAAAGAAGGAATCTCGCATTGAACTGGGAATACCAACTCCACTACATGTACAAGTTGATATGGAGAAAAACCCATGCCAGTCTTAACAGTGGTTCTATAATCCCACAAAGTAGGATATAACATAATGTGCCAATTATTCTTGCTTTGTGTGATGGTTCGTTGGAGAATGGATTTGATTGATTTGTTCACTACTTCTACCTGTCCATTCGCTTGAGGGTAGTAAGAGGAGGAATGCTCTTATTTTTACCCTAACTTTGATGCCAACTCTTCCATCATACGATTTTGAAAGTGTGAGCCATGGTCAGTGACAAGCTCTTTCGGAATCCCAAACTAAGTAATAATCTGGTTGAATACAAAGTGCACGGATGCCTCACTGTTGGATTTAATTATAGGCATAGCCTCAGCCCATTTCGTGAAGTAGTTGATAGCCACTATGATATGATGATGCTCCTCAGCTGAAGTTGGGTTGCAATCCATAAAATGAAACCCCCACTTAGTGAAGGGAATGGCAGTGATGATGGGATGTAACGAGGCAGGTTTTGAGCACATATTACATGCAAACACCTGGAAAGGGTGGCACCTCTTGACTGCATCTACACAATCCTTAAAGATCGACGACCAGAAATAACCCGCTCTTAAGATTTTTTGGGCTGTAGAAAGCCTAGATAAATGACCACCACATGCCCCTCTATGGCAATCATTAAGCACTACCTCGGCCTCCTCATGAGATAAACAACGATGTAAAATGGAATCTACCCCATGGTGGTATAAAGTGTTCTCCACTATGAGATAATTCTTAGACACATGACGTAAGCTGTCATCGTTCATCCCATGAGAGGTGAGTAGGAACCTTCAATGTTTGTAAATATATAATGACATCCCAATACCATGGGTCTAAAGTTCAGATTAAGAAGATGTGTTCATCGATAAATGTATCTTCACAAACCAACTCATCGGCCTCGCTTGGGAAATACGATATAAGCTCCGCAAAAATTAACAATTTCTTTGATTTTGCCAAAACAAACTCGAGGTCAAATTCTTGCAGGATGACAATCCATTTATTACATTTTCCCCCAATCATTCTTTGAGTGAAACGGATTGACATGGGCTACAACCAAGGTCTGATGAAGAAGAATATAATGTCTCAACCGTTGAACCGCATGTACGGTAGCTAAGGAAAGCTTCTCAACATGGGAATAACGAATCTCTGCGTCAATAAGATTCCAACTCAGATAGTATATGACATTCTCTTGGAGCTCCTCATCCTCTTGAACCAAAACCATACCAATAGTCTCCATGGATGTGGCCACATAAAGTAGAAAATCCCGGCTATACTCTGGGGGACTAATCACTGGGGCCGATGCTAGGGCTCACTTGAGCACATCAAAGGAATCCTGGGCTTGCTCATCCCAACAAAAGGTGGTGTCCTTCTTCAAAAGATGCATGAAGCCTCTAATCAAATTGGAAAAATTGACAACGAATATCTGTAAGAAGTTTTCCATGCCTTTAAAACATTGAAGATCGCAAATATTCTTCGGGGGAGACAACTGAAGTATTGCCTCAACCTTCAAAGGGTCGACTCGTATACCCTCTTTAGAAACAATGAATCCTAATAAGTGACCTGACTTCACACAAAAGATGCACTTGTGAGGATTTGACATGACCAAATAATGGCAGCACCTTTCGAATACCAATCTCAAATGATAGGAATGACACATTCTCATATGAGAATGAGCAGCAAGGTCATCTAAGAACACTTCGATGATCGATTTGAGATTGTGGAAGATCAAGGTCATAGCCTGCTGAAAAGTAGCTCTGGCATTCTTAAGGCCGAAAGGCATGTTCTGATATGAAAAAGTTCCCCAAGTAAAAATAAATACAGTCTTATGTTGGTCCTTAGGTTTAATTTGTATTTGATTATATCCGGAAAAGCCATCCATAAAGGAAAAAACCTCGCTACCCACTAAGCTCTTCCAAAATCTGATCAATAAATGGTGTGGGGAAATTGTTTTTAGGACAGGCACGATTCAAATCACAGAAATCAGTATATATGCAAATTGCTCCCTACTTCTTATCAACTGGAACGGGATTTGAAACCCACTTCGTCAAGGGAACAGGATAGATAAAACCGGCTTTCAACAATTTTTCTATCTCTGCCTTAATTGCGGGTGCTTTCCTAGGATTCACTACACGCAGGCGTTGTCGAATAGGCTTAGTGTTGGGATAAGTCTTAATCTTGTGTTCAACAATGCGAGGGTCGATACCTGGAATTTCATTGTAAGACCAAGCAAAGATATCACAGAATTCTTTAAACAACTCGATGTATTCTAGAATCTCAACATGGGAACATTCTGCCCCAATATAGACATTCTCTATCCTACCAGGATCGCGAGAGATATTGATAGGAATCGTTGGAGATATATTTTCCATGTTCCCATCAGCTATCAAACCAGGAGAGCTTAACGGAACCATGGGACAACCAATTCTCTCACTAAGAACCTCCCTAAATTCCTCACGCTCCAAGAGGTCAAGCTCGAGAAGAAAGTAAGATCTATGATGGAGCTCTTCCCATGGTGGCTCAATTCCCAACATGGCCTCAATAATCGCTTCGTATGAAGGAAAAACACTATCAAGGCAGTCGTGTGCGTGAGAAGACTATACTGCCCATGCAGGAAGCACATAAGGGTCCTCCTCCTCTGTCTGTGAAGAGGAAGGACTAGGCTCTGCAACACACTCAATATTATCTTGATAAGCTACCATAGTTGCAGGCAATGACACGTCTGTCACGATGGGCTCACTCAAAGTGCTCAGTGTAGGAAGAAACCAGGGATCTTCCATATGACTCATGTGAAAAGACACTAATCTCACAGATGTCGAAGCCTCACCGAAACTAGACCCTATCATAAGGATAGGTGCAGGGAAACTAAAGCTTCCCATGAGGGATGGATACATGCCCACACCCACACTCCCAGTTGCCGGCTGAGAGTGCTCTACAATTGGGATTGAAGCTCCCGAAGATAAGGTAATCGGTGGATTCTTGAATGATGTTTGATCAATCATAACTATCTTCCCATTAAATGGAAAGAATACAACGTGAAACAGGGAAGAAGCTACGGCTTGCATACTGTACATCCAATTCCTACCTAGCAAGAGATTGTAGTCAAGGGGCACATCAACCACCTTGACCTCTATCACAATGGTGTTTTCTCCCAAATGGACCTTAAGGGAAGGAAGGATCCCATGCACCCTAAACGATCTCCCATCAAATGTAGTTAACATGGTCTCCAATTTAGACAACTCAGGGGAACCTAAACCCTTCCAACATGATAAAGACATCACAGAAGTAGCAGCACCTTCGTCAATCACAGTGTGCTTGATGGTCATGTTAAGACGTTCTACGTGAATCAAAAGAGACACATAGTAAGGCAAGCGAGGCTGAAGTCCTATGGTTTAAAATTTAATCACGGAGGAAGAATTATCATCATTCACACCAAGGGCAGAAAGCAAATCCTTTCTTTACAAAGGACAAATCTGAAGTACTTCTAGTGTAGGCATCGCACAAGGAGTGTGGCCCAAATCCTCGACAACAGAATCATTCTAGGTGGCTCAGGCATTAGGATTGTGCCCCGAATGCTTAAGGAATGTGAGGTGCAGCTTCAGGTTTATCCACAGGTTTTTCAATATGCAAAGGGGTTTTTGGTGGATTAGGTTCCTTACATGGGTTGGGTTGTGACGAACCATAGTCCTTTGCATGGGTCACAACTTTTGCAGCACGTACCATGTTAATGCAACCATGACCACTACCCTTCGGTGGATCTTGATCACAACCAAACTGATCATGGGTCCTCGAGTTCATATTTTGATTTTGAGGTAAAGGGTTAGTCAACACAGTTGGGTTCTGTGATAAGAATCTCGAGGCTTCATCGATACAAGGGCACAAGTAAGTGAGGTGATATTCCTTACACAACTTGCAAGGAAATTTAACCTTATGTTTAGCTTTCTTGTCCCCCCCAGCATCACGGGCGTTCTTGCCATTATTATTAGAATTATCGTTCCTATTCCCACCCTTACGATTGTTCTTACCATTCTTTTTATTCCCTCCAGGCTGCTGGTTACCCTTCTGGTTCGACAATTGCACCGAAAGCACACTCACCATTTGGGTGGGTTGAGACGAAGTCATGGCTTGTCCCAAAGGAGACTGGTTGATTGACAAGTGACTGACTTGTTTTGCAGCTAAATCCGCAGGTTTAGCACTCACACAACCAACAATGCCATCGACATGTGGTCCAGGTTTAACTTTGGGGTCGAAACTAGAATGTGGAGCATTGGGGATGATCTCATATAACAAACTGGATTGAGCATAAATCAAATCCAGTTCCTATGCCCTAAAAATGGCTTGTTCCTCATTTTTCACTTCGAATGTAGAAACATCCTTCACTATATAAGGAAATAACGAATTAAGGAACCATTCGAGGAGGGATTTTGATGGTATGAAGGCTTTAATCAACCTCTTCCATCTATGCCACTCTTGGATATGATCCGAGATATGTGTGGCTTTATCCTGCTGAAATGTTGACAAGAGTTTCGTAACAACGTCGTAACGCACTGGTAGTTGGAAGTGGTTAAGAAAAGTCATTGCTAGGTCATCGAAAAAAGCGAATGCCCCCCTAGGTAGCTCTATATACCAATTCACGGCAGGCCCTATAAGAGTGCATTGAAATAGCCTTAAACAGATTGAGTCTCGGTGCAAGGAATTCGAAGAGAACCATAGCTGAAAGGTAGTAACATGTTCACTTGGATCCTCTCCTGGTTTTCCCTCGAATTTGGTTATGTTTGAGGGAATCTTAGTAGGGACAGCCGACCAAGCCGGGTCATGAACTACAGGATCATTTGTCAATCTCAACAAGTCAGGAATATTTAGCGTTGTGAGGAAAGGAAGCCTAGGATGATTAGGTTGATGGACCACTCCCTGATAGTTCTGATTCACATAGGTTTGATTACCATAACCACCAAGGCCTTGGCCATAGTTCCCTCCTCCTGTTTGACCCATATAGGGTGGCATGGAAGCACCATAGTGTGGTGTAACTTGACTATTCAGAGCTACAAAGCTATAATTTGGAGTAAATGGCTTGTTGATACCCGTACCCATAAGGTGAAGAACCCTATCCATACTGCGTCCCATAATAAGGTCCATAAGTCATCGCATGCGATGTCCCATGAGACACTCCGTAAGTAGGAATATACGCTCCGAAAGTTGGAATATACATTCCGGAAGTAGGAATATACGCTCCGAAAGTAGTAACATGACCTCTTGAAGTATGAACATGACCTTCCAAAACAACGAGCGGCACTTGAACCTGAGACACAACTAGGGACAGAGGATGAAAGGACTTGTGTAATTATGTACATGTTGTTCCCTATAGTCACTTGTCTTGAATCTGGTATCCTAATAGGATCACTAGCCCTAGGCCTAGGAAGAATATGTGATGTAGCTTCCACCACCGGGATGGAAGGTGTAATGTGAATTGTGCTTTCAAACCTCTCCGCATGGTAAGGAATGAGAGTGCCCCCAGGCGTAGTGTTAGGCTAAAACTCCAACTCGACATGAAATGCCAAATCATGTGGAGGAAAACCAGACATACCATAACTACCATAACTAGTGCTCGTGGGTTCAAAATGAGTCTCATCATCTTCCGGCATTCCATACCGATGATGCATCAGTGGGGGATCAACACTAGAGTAAGTAGGTCTATCATGAAAAGTACATATCTCAGAAATCGCAGGACCTAACTCAGTCAAATCAGGTGAAGGATCATAGTTAGGAGTAAACTCCCCATCTTCACTTGAATGAGAGAAGGTGGTTCAGGAATACCTTCTACATGGTCTCTCATCATGTGTGAATCAATGTGTGAAGTGGTCCACCTGGACTGTCTATTTCTCTCTCCCAAAGGAGGAGGAGGTGTAGAAGGAAAAAGTCCTGCTAAACAATGAGAACGGCGAGGAGCTGCACCCAAATCCACAATGACTCAAAAAATATAAAAGACTCTCTAGCTACGCAAACCCTCGGCAAGCTAACATGCACAGAGCATACACCAATAAAATCTAAATCCAAACATAAGAAATCAAGGGTAGGATAAATGAGCTCCCGAATGAAGCAGGTATGTCTCACCTAGGAGAGGATTGAGATTCCCATACACAACAAGCAGAGGTATGTAACCAATTATTGTGGCCCTCAGCTTCAACATGTAAAGTGACTATGTTTTCTGGCCCCAACCTGGCCAGGACACCCACAGAATAACCCCTACAGAGTACCCCCTCGATATCCTAGCTAAGGAAACTAAGGTCACCTCAATATAATTAATGCTTAGGCGGACAGTCGCAGGTGGGATTGACCGTATGGGTAGGGTAGCAAAGCTTGAAACTCTTGAAAGATCCCCCAGATACAAATACAATCAAGGAAATGTCTCCGGTGCTACTCAATTATGACTAGGGGTCATCCCAATCAATGACTGCTCACACTGCCTCATGCTTAACTCCCTTTTGAGAGGAGGATCCTGAGAAACATCGGTTATACCAAGGAATTTGACACACTCACCTGGAAAGACACATACATGTTGTTGTTTAGTGGTCTTGGAGAATTTACTCACAATGAACTCTTCCAAGACCCTAAAACATAATCTTGTTGGTGAACCCTATCAAATAAAATAGTGTAGTTCATTTTAATTAAGTGTTGATTTTAATTGGCTTTATTACTCAAAAGAGGTATATGGCCGTGGAACTAATGGTGTTATGACACAACATGAAGTAAAATGCACAGCTAACAATCAATGCAAATGCATTGTGTCCATGAAAAATAGGGTATGCTACTACGTGTAATGCACAATTTTTCTTCAAATGATAAATGCAAGCTTTCCTATATGAAATCCTGACTAATACTCCAAAGCAAATCTAGTGCAAGTACTATACAAAATGCAAGATGCAATGCATATTGATAAAGAAATATTTTTGGATTTTTTGAAATAAAAATGAGATACTAGAGCAAAAGAATGGTTCTACAACCCCTAGACTCTACAAGCACGCTCAAGCAAAGTACTAAGGTAAAATAAATCTAATGCACTAATCCCAAAACAAAAAATTGAAAATGCAATGACAAGAACATTCTTCAAAAAAGAAATTTTACCCTAAAAAAAACGTCTCTGGACAGAAATAGAGTTGTATATAGGCTCTAGCAGTATCAAAGGAGACTCAGGAATCATTAAAACTCACCTAGCAACAATCAATCTTCCTCTAGAAGGAAAAACTAAGGGCATACGCAACTGTTCGTCGTAAACCCGCATGTGTACGCAGAAATAGCAGTGAAAACTGCATATATACGTGACTGTGAGTTAAAAAATCGCGTACAGGAAGAAAAATGCATAAAAATAAAGGAAAACAAACAAGCTGAGACAAACTTCACACCAATCAGACACTACCAGGAAAAACCGCCCCCGGACCCGAAACAGAAACAAGAGAAAAAGAGCAATTCAAAGTCATTGAATGTCGATAGAAAATCCCCAAAGGACAACTACTAGGAGCTCCCCAACGGAGTCACCAATTCTGTTACGGAGAGAAATTCCTATGGCTTGGGGTACCACAACAGATAGCTTGACTCCATAAATCAATCCTTTCCAATATGCAATAGAAATCAAATATCTAACACTAAAGGATCAGACCTCGTACCTTATTCCAGATGGTTGAAGTAGATCCCCATTGACCTTTCCAACTTCAGCTTGAATTGATGAATCACTTCCTCAACAACAAGCAAACAAGACAAGCATACTATATATATTGGTGTTAGATCTATTCTAGCATATATAATCAACAATGTATAAGTATTTGAAACCATCCATGGATAAAATATTCATTCAAACATACATCATTGGACAGGAAAAGATATTTCTATTAATATAAAATCAGAGATTACAATGGATACAACCTCTCTCAGCATGTCTGCGAATCGAAGAAACTGAATCCCCCACTTGGGCCTCCTCCACCACCTCAATCCTCCATCTCTCGATAGCAAGCTCACAAGCAAAAGGAAAGCTTGGGAAGAACACCAAAGTGCTCCAAGGGACAAAGGGATGTAGACTCAAGCACAAGTTCCGTAAACAATGGACTATAGTTTTTTTGCTCACAATTCTCTTATATGCCTTCAATGTATCAAATAGTTCCTTATATAGCTTTTCAAAGGGGTAATTAAAGGTCGAATCCAAGCGATCTCAAGGCATATGGAAGGCTAGGAGTCAAGTGAGTTGGATCCATGTCAAGGAAAACTCCAAAAGGATTTGGATTTTGTACACATCCTGATGTACACGGTTTTAGGGGTCAAACCCGCATATATACATGATTAGGGGTTTAAAAGTCACGTATATGAATTTTTACATGTTTTTAGGGATGTTCTAGGAAACATCAAAGGACAAAAAAAGGTCCAAGGGGTCTAAGGAATCTACAGTGGGATAGGGGAAGGCCATACAAGTGTGATTCACCTGGTGTGGTAAAATCAGCTATAACACTCCCTTTGTCCTTGAAGCAACCATTAGTGTTATTTCCTAAGATTTCCTTGATATTGGTGAGATTTTGTTTATATGGAGGATTAAAGTGGTGGAGGACTGAGTGGAGGGACTCAGTTTCTCAATTTTGATGAGGTGCCAACACAGTTTCTCATCTTTATCTCTAGTCATATTAATAGAAATATGCATTTCTCGTCCATTGCATGTGTAATTATAAATAGTTTCCATCCATGGATGTAATTACTTTGATTATGTATTGGAGTATAACATGCTAGATTAGATTCTAATGTTTTACATATATCATTCCTATATATTTTGTTGTTATTGAGGGAAATGTGTAGGTACAAGTTTGATTGAAATCTCAATGGGGATCTACATCAAATTTATGCAATAAGGTATGCCCCTTGGTTCCTTAGTGTTAGTTTCGATTGTATATTTAGCATGATTGGAAATGGGTTTATTTATGTTGTCATCCTGTCTGTTGTGGTCCACCCAAATCCATAGGGTATCTTCTCCATAACATTCCCCACTTGGATAAGGTGTTCTAGCTATGAAATGAAGAAAACCAATGTGAAGCCACAATTTCCCCACTAGGGCATACTAACCCACTCATGCGTCAAACAACCGAAACTCAACCTATAATTGTATAGAACTCCTTCCCCATATAAGGAGTTGTGGCATGAAAAATAATGGAACCCTATCCACCCCAACTGACTTCGTCGAGTCATCCTCTTGACTCCGAGGTCCAACATCTCCTCATGATTTTGTTGATGTGAACGTTGAGACACGACATAACCAATATGGTTTAGCTACATAAATGTCCACAATTAATCAAGGAAAATACACAACTCCCATTGATGAAACTTAACACCTATTGAACCCCCTATGAATGTGATTCCAAAGGTCCCTAAGTTTCCTTTGCATCACATTGCCAATAATCCTGATGCTTTTGTTGCTCCCAATTATAGCATTGTCGATGACCTAGCATGGTACCCTGCTACCATGTCAACTTTGGAAGTTATGAAGAACTTTCAAGCACAACAAATCCTTATTGTCAACCCTTGGTTTGATCGATCCCTCTAACTTGTGTTTGATAAACATTTTATTTAGATCAAGCAAATCCACAAAGGACCTCTTTCATAGCCTTACAAGTATCACTGACTATTCACAACTTTGTTATCCATCGATTCATTATCGATGAAGGTTCATCCACTTGTGTCATGTTAACACATGTTTTGAAAAAGGTTAGATCCCCTAAACTATAGCCATCACTCATGACTTTACATGCTTATGATGGTCGTGTTTCTCAACCTTAGGGACTTTTCTTGAATGTCCCCTTCGAGCTAATTAGAAAAAAAGTGTTAATATACATTGAGGTCATTAATGTTAATACTAACTAAAACCTCCTTATTATGTGTGGTCCAATTAATGTACTATGATCCGAAGGGGCTAGCATGTGTGAAAAACATTTTACCCACTATTGAAAGAATTATCAATTACAACTCTATCCCATGTTTTACCTTTGTTGGAACGAACATTTTTCAAGATGACCCCATGATCGGAAACTTTCAATCTCTACTTCCTCCACCCTCAAAAGTCAAAATATTTGATTTTTGCATGGTATCTTCTAGTAAATACACTTCCCACCCACAACCTCGATCATAACCACAACCCCAAAAAAACCCTTCTCCCATTTAGTTACCTTTGAACCAATTGGGAGCAGCACCTATTAAAAAAATCCCCTTTTTATTTCCACCATCTCACATCGTGAGCAGGCCAGTCATGGTGACACTATATCTCTTAGGTTTGATGTTGGGCCTCTCTATTTGGTGCCTTAAACCTCCCAGCCCAACTCCCACACCAAATATTTTTTTAACACCTTTGCAAACTTTTTGCACTACCAACCACCCTCCTATAGGAGTGTCAAAAGTATAGAACCACCCCACCTCCTCCCGAAAAAGAAGGATGGGGGCAACACACCGAAGGAGACACCACAAGAAAAATGGAACAAAACATTGAACCCCCCCTCTTATTCCACATTTAAATCCTCACCTCCTTGTTTTTTTTGTGATATTCTAGGTCACACTACGCAAAAATGTTTGGAGTTTCCTATCTTACACACTCCTTTGTAAATTTTATACAATGAACTTGATAAAATCGTTCTCACGTGCTCTAATTCAGCTATATCATCGCACCGTTGAGATTAGTACAGGGTATTGGCTTGTGCAATATTTGGTCGAAGACCCTGATTGTCACTTGACTCTAGCATATGGGTGAGTCTATTAAGGGACCCAGACAAGTTCATGTCCCTTGTGATTTCCCGGTTGCATTGGAAACAGTTTTCAGAAGCCCCCAAAGAAGTGCTTCTGTATATATTCATGGTTGATGCGGCATATTGTACTACTGAGACTCTGACTCTCTATCAGTGAGTCCCTACAGTTATGTAAACTTCCAGATCCAATAGAGCATCAATTCTGTAAATATTGCATTCCATAAGAATTCCATGGTTCCTATGCATCTATTCTTCATATTAGCATTGTATTTAGCCTCTCATTGAGTCCACCATTATGTAACATCAGTTGTATATGTATTGATCAGCTCCCATATTTTTGAGCCTTGATCCCATTATTTATTCTTTTGGCATTGTTACGAGCATGGGTGTGCCCGCCTCATCCATATACATGTGACATATTCTTTGTATCTCACCCATTCTTGGGAACCAATATTAATACAAAAACCAAAATCCATCATGTCTTGAACAAGGAGGCATCGCTTCTTCACAGGTCTCTCCCCTATCCCCATGATCCTACGATGTATGTTGTCCATACGATGAGCTCCTTCCCTCACACACCAGGGGGCAATATGTTAATGCAAAAAAATTATCAACTAGCTCTACATGGCCTAAACCACATACATACATCTTTTTCCTACCATTTTTTCTTCATTTTTGACCTCCACAACTATGGTTTAGCCTTATTCTCTCTCGCAAAGCTCAAAAAATATCAGAAAAGGCCTAAAATCCCACAAAAGGGTTAAAAAGCTCACAAAAGGGATAAAAACCCAAAAAGGGCTAAAAAGATTACAAAAGGGTTAAAACACAAAAAGGGCTTAAGAAACCCACAAAAGGGATTAAAACCCTCAATAGGGTTCCAAAACCCTAAAAGAGAGAAAAGGACGGAAAAAATTATAAAATAGTGCGGAGGTCTCCATCACAAGATTCATTTATTCCTTCTCCCATTATTCTATTTTCGTGAGTACAGTGAGAAACCACTATTATCGAAGTACTCACCTCATGTTTCCAATCATTCCATATCCCCACCATCTCCCATTCAGTACATTGAGGCATCCTCCGTACTAACCAGCTTATGGAGAGGCGGCCCATTTCCATGTTTGGGGTACGGTGGCCCATTTTCAAGAAAAACAGAAGGTATACTTGTCATTTTTTTATTTATTTATTTTAGCTGTAGTTTCTTACTATTTTTTTGTTAACTAATATTTTGTTTGTTGTAGCTTTCAATCACGAACTCTACCCTTATGTCGCATTGACGAAAGGGAGGTTATTTTGCATGTAGCAAGGGTGAAAACCTTGCTACATGGAAGATGTGATCTATTGGTTTGTCCCACTAACCTGCATTTAATAACATAGGATACTAAACCACTTGTTAGATAACTTAAAAGAACAAGCACATTAAGCAAGGAAAGATTACCACATTCCATCATTACATGGAAATTGACTACAATCATAGCCTAGCCTATAGAAAAGGGTGATCTTATGCTCAAATTATTCTCCTTAACAATAGAAAGGGAATTTATGGCTACAATTATTACCTATATCATGGTCCTATCATCCCCCCAAACTTGAATATGTTACACATACTTCTGTAACCCATATGCCTGTCCTGGTGGACCTTGTGTTTTCAACCAACTCTCCAATATCCCATGCAATGATCCAAGGTTCCCATGTTTTCTATTAATATCCCATGTTATGTTCTTATTTATCCCAACTCCTTGTTTCTTCTTCTTGTTCATCATTGTTTTCCTTTATTTTTCAAGGGAAGAAGAATTAGTGGGTTAATCTTCATCTTCATTCCAATCCATTTCAGTTTATTTCTCTGTATATATTCTTTGTACATATGTGACATGAAAAAATAAACATCCAACCTATGTGGAGAGTGTGGCTCCCTCTTCTTTAAATCCAATGAAATTATTTTCCACCTATCCCTTATGTCCTCCTCCTCATCCTCAGGGGTACTCTGAATAGTTTTGTCAAAATTTTCAATAGCTTCCTACTCCTCAAGGATAGGAATTAGGTCCTCATCAATTCCTAGAGAATTGTGGTTTTGTATCATTGTTCCAAGATTAGATTCTTCTTCTCTAAAACGTAATTCATTCACCCATTCCTCTGGCTGGTAGAGGTGAACATCATCTTCTCTTTCTATTTCATGATTCATTTAGGAAGAAAGTGCTCTCAACTAGAAATCACTAATGTATGGGTTGGGTGACCATTCATAAGAATGGGGCACAACCAAGTTATGGAGGTAGAATTTGAACAACTGGGCCTTTTTAAGGTCTTTGTCATCTAGAGAGGTGTCCACAAAATATTTTAGTTTGGTAAATTCCAATTGAAATTTATTCTTTAACCTTTGTAGTTGAAATCGACACCACTTCTCCCTGAGATATACAGTGTAAATTCTAGAAGGGATTCAATAACCAAAAATTTCCTCATACACCTTGGTATTTTGATCCAAAGTAGTCTCCAACTTCAATATCTATTGATTTTTTTTGCTATTCTTTCTTGAAATTGCTAGGAATGCTATATCTTCAAAACATCAATATTTTCATGGGTGATTGGATTCTCTTAAACCTTCCCACTCACCCTTGTGGCCAAAGGGGAATGTGTTGCAATATTTAGAGCTTCCAATTACTCTTTAACCATGGATAGTTCTGATAATGCATATGCTAGACAAGAATCCTCTTCAACTAGTGTTACTTCTCCATTTGATGTATTACATTTGAATGGATTATATTATTCGAAATACCTGGAAGGTACCTATTCTTCCATCTCATAATATTTTGGGTATCCTTGGTCTATGCGTGATTTCCTAGAATCCTCTTCATATTCTTCCTTCTCTCCATATTCTTTCTCTTTATCTTCCCTTATCTTCGCTTGCTTCTTTAGTCATTTTCTCTAAGATCTGAACTCATAGGCCTTAGAGGATGACGCTATTTGTTTCTAAAGAGGGGATTGCTTGGAATTCTTTATTCTTACCACAGATTCAGTAACAATATCATTGTCGTTTATCTCCAACTCAATATTTATTTTGGCCCTCGACTGAATGGTCATATTCTTTTCTATTCCTAAACCCTTCCATTCTTTCCTTCTTGTAATAAGGGTTGAGATCAAACTGGTTCCCCTCATTCTTTGCATGCCATCAGTATAAATATGTACAAATTATTCCCAGGAAATATCAAGGATCTAGGATGACAATTCCTCATAAATAATTAATTTAATCAAACCATAATGCACCAGGGCATCATCTTTCCCTTTCACCACATTTTGGCTCATCTCCCACATAGACTACAATAAGTAAAAGGAAATGTTGATATTGTTGATTGGTTTTATGTGACCTCATCTTATTGAAAGGTCGAGCATCCTAAAGTGAATGTGGGTACATAACTGAGTCTCCCATAACAGGTGATGTATTTCAAAATGACAGCTGCAATTTCATCCCATGGTACTGGCATAGTTTCCCTCTTTACACCATTTTTATATTCTTCATACCTCTTTCCTTCTACAATGAAATCCTATTTTTTATGGAACTTTCTTTATCATCCTTACCTTAATGTAACCCTTGCGGAATGCATGTGTAAGTTGTTATATTTTCTTCATTTATATGAATCCGCAACCCTTTCACCCTCGTCACATATTGTTCCTCTTTGATGTTCTTCAGGTTTCTATCAAATTCCATGGCTACATTATATGCGTATCCATTTAGACTAGTGATGAAAGTCATCCACTCCAATGTGCGGAGGATTGTCAAGATGTATGGGTTATCATGCATAGATGGGGGAAGGATCCATAGGATCACTCTTTTTAAAACTAGTGGTCATTTTACAGACAAAGTTTAAATCAACTGAAAATATGAACAAGTTCATGGATGATGGATAACTTACACACGTCTTGAAAAAATTGAGAACTTGCTTCCCTTGATTTGTTGCTTGGATATCTACATATTCCCCTATCTCCTATGCACCCTCTTTGTTCTCTTCTATGGTATTTGTCTCGAATGAATGCAGGACAAAAAGCATTCAACTCTCCTCATTTTTCCGTACAAGATCATTATTCTCTACTTATGCGACTCATTTGAGGTCAAGCTTGTGGGGAGATATGACACACATGTTTTAATTAT
This sequence comes from Pseudotsuga menziesii, assembly GCA_001517045.1. Classification (NCBI taxonomy): domain Eukaryota; kingdom Viridiplantae; phylum Streptophyta; class Pinopsida; order Pinales; family Pinaceae; genus Pseudotsuga; species Pseudotsuga menziesii. The sequence continues at coordinate 567,007 of LPNX010505430.1, forward strand.
GGTTTAATTATGTCCCATCCATCACCCCATATTGTTGTTTCCAAATTTAATGTGTAATCATGATTTATTATGGATAAATGACCCTCTTTTGAATTGTGCGCCACATCCCCCTTTCTAAATGCTAGTTATCCTCGGCTCATTTGTGGGAAAACTATGATTTATGTAGGCAGGATAAACTATAGTGATTAAAATAATGAATTCAGTAGTTACTTTTCGATGCTTAATGTACCTGAGGGTAGATGACATGGATATTGGTGTGTTGATGTGATGGTGAAGATTGCTAATGTTGATTTATGTAGTTCATTCTACATAGTCTGTAGTAAATATGTTCTACTCTATAGTGCAATTTTTCTGCCACGTGATTTTTGTTTTTGGGTTGGTTGGACTTTATCTTTTTACTATATTTCTTGATAATTCTTTTGCTGGATCGCTTGAGAAATGGTTGTTGAATCACATGAAAAATGCATGCTGGACCAATTGAAAAGTGGTTGCTTGTAGAAATGTTTTTTTATCTTCTCTTTGTTTCCTCATTCCCTTTGTATGGAAGAGTTACTTAGTTGAAATGGAGGACATAAATGTCCTCAATAAGCATGTTATATGTTTCTTATACAAGTTTTGTGTGAATTCTTTCTATAAAATAGTTTCTTGTACAACTTAAATCTATGTCCATTAACCATCATTGGAAACTGGCTTCCGTATATTGTTCTGATCTTGACTACTCCATTATCATAGATGGTGTATATTTGGTATGGTCCTAACCACCTAGTTGTTAACATGCCTTAGAACTTCTGGAATCTGGACTCATAAAAGAATGACTAGTCTTCTTCTTTGAATTTATTTGTTTTTATGTTCTTGTCATGCCATTGTCTCCTCTTTTGTTGTACTATCTCATAATGTGACAAAGATTGTTGCTTGTATTCATCTAGTTCGTTTAATTATAGAATTCATTCTTTTTGAATTTCAGATAGTTCCATTTTTAGTTTAGTAGTCATCCTTAGTTTCTTGATCTCCAACTCAATGTAACATAACCTTATTTCCTTATTACCAATTCATAGGGAGTAAACCCAGTGGTTTTATTCCATGTTGTATTGTAGGCCCAAACTTCTCCATTCAGTATTTCTACCCAATATCTTTTATGTAACTAAAATGTCAGTGTTAAAATGTCTCTGACTCCTTGTTTGTGACTTCCACCTTCCCATTTTCTTTTGGGTGATAGGAGGAAGACTATATGTGTTTTATATTTTTCCTTTTGAATAGTTCTTAAATTATATTGGATTGAAACTATGTTCTTGATCAGAGACAAGTTCCTTAGGGGCCCTAAATATCGTAAATATTTTTTTCTGTGAAGAACTTTGCCACATTATTTTCATCATATTTGGCAAGGGATTTCACTTCTTCCCACTTGGTGAGGTAGTTTGTACATACCAAGCTATATTTGTTTTCTTTGGAAGGTGGATTAGTTGGCCCCACAAAGTTGAATTTCCACTTATCAAATGGTTCCAATGATAATTGAGGCTAAATAGGAATTTCATCATTTTGTGTGGATTTACCCATCCTCTGATAGTCATCACAATGTGATAAATACTCTTGAGCATCTTTATGAATTGTGGGCCAATAGTCCCTATTTGGAGTATCTTGAAGGTTGTTTTTTTTTATGCATAGTGGAATCCACATGGTTCATTATGAGTAGCATGAAATATATCATGAATTTCATATTCTCTTGTGCATATTCTTAATATTTGGTGCAACCCTCTCTTGAAAAGGAAACCTTGAACCCAACTGTAAGTTGTACTTTGCCTGATTATTTTGCATAGCTTTCCATGATCATGGTGTTGTGGAAATTTTTTAGAGACCAAGTAGTTGGAATGTCAGCAAACCATGGGATTTCCATTGTTATTGCAAATAGGTGCTCATCTGGGAAAGCATCTTCTACCAATTCTTTTCCTTGAACATGGGTTAGTCTTAATAGAAATCTTGCCACTACATTGTGTTTTCCTGGTTTATCTAGAATTGTCAAATCAAATTCTTTTAAAAGAAGTATCGATCCTATAACTCTAGAACATTTACAAGGTTTTTTTATTAGATATCTTATTGTTGAGTGCTCAGTGTGCACAAAAATTGGATACTTTTGTTGGGCTATAGGGAAGACCCGGGTTTTATACCTTTAACTTCGCACCAACAAAAGACCCACAGTGTTGGCCCTTTCGGCAACAACCTACGAACAGGTTGCAGTCTCAGCCGAAACAGCTATGGGGTGCCGCAGAACCAGGTTTCTGCAAGCAGAAGAGGGATATTACTGTACCTTTAGCTTTTAATAGATTATAAATATAAATCACAGAGCTTAACATTCACTTATTTAGCTTCGCGGTTAGATAAACAAATAGTGCCTTGCACAACCCTTTACTGGGAATTCATAGTGAAGTTATTAACTAGCAGTGATCTTTACTTATCATATATATAGATATTAATGCATGAAAGAACATAATAAAACAACACACAGAACCACGACACAAGATATAATGTGGTTCACCCTCAGTGTAGGGGTTACATCCACAGAACTGTGTTTTATTCAACTTTCTACAAAAACCACAGTTCTGATCTACGCACTCAGCTGCAGATCCTTTCAAGTCCTCAAAGCCACACACACAGCTACAAGCTTCTGCGCACACAGCTGCAGATTTTCTTAATCACCCAAAACCCTCTGCACACACAGCTGCAAAGGTCGTCCACACACACAACTGGGACTTAACCTTTTCTTAAAAAATAACCTTAGCTTCACATCAATTCCTCTTACACAAAAATACTAACCTTACTTCTTTACAAGAGTGCATATTTATACAGCGCACATATTACAAAACCATGGGATTAAACCATGGGCACCCTGAACCCTAAACCCTAGACTTAAACCATGGGTTTATTACAAAATAAGGTGTTTACTCAACCCCGACACCCCTAAGACTATTTTGAGTCAAGACTCCGCTTACAATCTCCCGTGACTCCATGGAGTTATCCATCCTGAAACCGTTAGGGTGCACGCCCAACAGGCCCCTAAGACTTACCAGTGGCCCGTCCCGAGACACTCAGCTGCTTTTTTGGTGGTAGGACCTTATCGGCGAAGCCTGGTGCGATGCTTGCTGAAGCCATACATGCGGTTGCTGGCTGGTTGTGATTTGTCTTCGTGAAATGCTGGTTAAGGCCTTTTGGATCTATCAGTGACCCCATCCGTCGATCTGCTTGTCGATCATTTGACCATCCAAAACTTAGGGTCCCCAGAGTTGTGTGTCAAGATGTATAAGACAAACAGCCGCCGTGGTTCTGTCAAACCAGGAGGATACATCTAGGGATGTTTCATAGTTTTTCTGTGAAGACCGGTGATGTTCTTTGTGCGGCATAGAGCGCACTTCTGCCTTTCTTCCGACCCCTTAGAGCGAACTTCTGCCTTTCTTTGTGCCTTGGTTGAGCATGGCTGCCCGGGTGGATTACTCAGAAGGTTCAGTAGACCTCTCTCCCTGACCACTCGTAATAACTTATGGAATTCACGGTCATTCGACATAGTGCTTAACTGGAGGAACTCAAAGACATGCACAATGCATGAGGCGCGGGCCGATGTAGCTTCTTATAGAATCCCGAAACAGAATTTGTCATTATGGTGTATTAATGATGCTAAATATGATGAAGTGTCAGAAATCCTGTCCACACGGTGCCAGATTTTCCCAAGATCTCATTATTGCAAGCAGTGAGGGCAGTTCGCATGCCGGCGCTGCCAAGTCTAGTTTGTCCCATCCATCACATTTTAAGCTGGGACAAACTTGTAATATCTGACATAACTACTAGCTTCAGCTTCGCCTGGACAATAACCTTCGACACAATATTAACCTTTGAATTTTGATAGTCTTCCCCACTTCGTAGTTTTGAGGACAGCTTCATTATAGTCTAGCACCCAATTTCAACTGTTCTTGGTACTTAGACTGTCCTTCCTGTGGTTACTTCTGATTAGGAGGTCATGGCCTGTCCCTATACTTCTTTAAATGACTGCCATTTACCATAGAAGGTAACATTTCTCCATTCAACTTAGCTAACTGAACTGCTCCTCCACCAGTAACTTTCTGTACTATGTATGGTCCTTTCCAATGTTTCTTGAACTTACCCAGGAATTTCATGAATTTGATGTCATATAAGAGCACAAGATCACCCTACTAGAACTGCTTCTTCTTGATATGTCTATCATACCATGCTTTTTATCGAGCTTTCTGCACTTGCTGCTGGAACCCTGCGATAAATCTGTCCTCTTCAAGTTCTAGTATCTTTGTCAGACTTTCTGTTATTATCGCTGGGTCATTCATCTCTATGAAAGCAAATATTCTAAGGCTAGGAACAATGTATTCCATGGGCATGACTGCTTCTTTCCCATAGACCAACCTAAAAGGTGTATGACCTGTCAATTTCTTGCAGGTAGTCCTATAAGCCCATAGTACTGCTGGAATTCTAAGATCCCAGTCATTTCTATTAACATTGAAAACCTTCGTCAGAGCCTGTTCAAGGATCTTATTAAAAGATTCGACAGTCCCATTTGCTTGTGGATGATAGGAAGTACTCGTCTGATGATATACCTGGAATTCTTCAGTTAATACTTCAATAGTCTTATTTAGAAAATGTGAGCCCTAATCACTCATAAGGACTCTAGGACACCCAAATATGGACAAGATGTTATCAAAGATGACCTTTGCAGCTGTAGCAGTGCTACAGTTCTTGACCAGATGAGCTTCATCCCATTGGGTAAGGTAATCAGTTGCTGTAATAATGTATCTTGCTCCTGACTTCTTCGCAGGGGGGTTGATAGGTCCAACAAAATCAATAGCCCATTTGTCAAAGGGTTGTAAAGTTACCTGCGGAACCAGAGGCATCTCATCCCTCCTGGATGGTTTGCCCGTCTGTTGAGAGATGTCGCAGCTGTGGCAATATTCTCTTGCATCCTTGTGAATTGTGGGACACCACAATCCGGCAGTTAGAATCTTCGGTGCTGTAGCTTTTCCTGCGTAGTGACCTCCTGCTGCCCCAGAATGTGCCTCAGCCAAAATTAACGGCTTCTCATGTTCTAGGACACATCTACATAGTATTTCATCTGGGCCCATCTTATATAATTGTCCTGCTATTAAGGTAAAGTCAGCTGCTTGAACCACCAGCTGCTTCTTTTGCTGTGTTGTCATCTCGGCAGGTGGAAAACCTGTAGACAAATACTAAACAATATCCTGAAAGTATTCATCAACCATCTAGATGGAAAACAACTGGGAATTAGGAATACCTTCGTCCAGGTTGATAGGTTCTTCTCCCGACTCGAGCCTCGACAAGTGGTCAGGACCTAGATTCAGTCTTCCTGGCTTGACTATGATCTCAAAGTCATATTCTTGAAATAGAAGTAGCCATCTGCATATCCATCCACCTAGCACAGGCTTGTTAACCAAATACTTCAAAGCAGAATGGTCAGTAAACATCTTAAAATGAGAGACTAACAGATAATGTCGAAACTTCTGCAATGCATACACCATAGCTAGACCTTCTCATTCTGTCGTAGTATAATTTTTCTCTGCTGTGGACAATTTCCTACTTGCAAAAGAAATGGGGTGATCAATATTACCTTCACCTGACTGGGCCAATACTATACCCAGAGCAATGGAGGATGCATCAACATGCACATGGAATTCCTTATTCCAGTCAGGGAATACTAAGATGGGAGCAGTTACCATCTTTTCCTTCAGAATATCCAAGCTTGCTTGACACTCAGGTGTCCATTCAAACTTAATATCTTTCTTCAACTGCTTTTCCATCGGAGAAGTAATCTGAGCATACCCTTTAATAAATTTTCTGTAATATCCAGTATGACCAAGTGTAGTGCGAAGTTGTCTAACAGATGTTGGAGGTGGCAGGTTCACAATAATAGCTATCTTCACCGGATCCATCATCAAGCCTTGTTTACATACAATGTGACCTAGCAGAATCCCAAAAGGTGCACAAAAGATACACTTTTTCAAGTTCAAGGAAATTTGATGCTGTCTACATTTATCCAGCATAAGTCTTAAACTAGTGATATGGTCTTTTAGTAGCCCAAAGATAGTCCAATCATCAAAGTAAACTTCTAAGAATTTGTGTATATATTCCTTAAAGGCAGAGATGACTACTCTAGAAAATATAGCAGGTGCATTCTTCAATCCAAAGGGCATAACTGTATACTGAAAGGATCCCATTTCTGTAGCAAAGGTTGTCTTATGTCGATCCTCTGGAGCAATTCTGATCTGATGGTAACCTGAAAATCCATCAGTAAAAGAGTACACTTCTTGACCCCCGACATTGTGTAACACTTCATCCGTGAAAGGTGTGGGGAAATGATCATGTAGAAAAGCATCATTCAGCTTCCTTAAATCAACACAGATGCATATTTCACCCTTAGTCTTCTTCTCTTGCATGACCATAGGACTGACCCACTCAGATTCCTCAACAGGCTCAATAATTCCTGCAGCAAGCATCTTATCTAGCTCCATCCTAACTTTTTCCTTGTACTTAGGGTTTAACCTATAAGGACGTTGTTTCACAGGCTTTGCATCAGGTTTTGGGGGGATCTTTATGACTCCTATATCACCCAGGATACCTTTCATCTCTGAAAACTTTGTTGGAAATAGGTCCTGATATTCATGGAGAACTTGGGTCACTTTGCTTACCATTTCGTCGTCCCAATAATCTCCAATGGTAGCATGCTTAGGCTGTTCTTCTGAGCCAATGTTTACGGTCCCCATCTTCAGAGGCTGTGTCACCTCAGGAACTTCACCTGCTAGTCCATGAACTTTGCAGTGGCCTTCTGACTCCGGAATATCAATGTTGCGCGGATTTTCATCCTTGTCAATTGCGAGGTTATAGCATTCGACTGCATTAGCTTCTTGTGCCTTCCAATCTGGTTGGTATTCTGCTATCTCTTGATCATCAAACACCTTAGTATGGATCAACCTAATAGCTGCATCTAGAGCAGGGCAAACCTCATTACTAGAAAATGTCAATACAAAACTATCAATAAGAGTATCCCAACTTACAGTACCCCGGCGAAGCTCGACCTCCGCATACCAATTATTTGCAACAGGATCCAAGGTATGCACAAACCTATGCACCCACTCTGTATGAGGTACATGCTTCCAGGCTTTGTAACATTGCTCCAAATGCTTCTGAGGGTTAGTCTTACCATTAAATCTGCTCTGGACCTCCTATGGTCGATCCGTGAATCTCAGGGGAATGGACTGTTGGCAAACTTCCCAACTGTGAATGTACTGTTTTTGACCATTCCACCATCTTGCTGCTGTGGCTCTGAATGCGAAATCCAAATTCTCCATTTTCTGTGAGTCTGGTATCTGGGCTGAGAATTGCTCAATAAACTCTTCTGGGTTTTTCAACCCATCAAAAATAGGTAAGGGTCTTGTCTGCGAGCCAAGCCATCTAAGAGACTTGGTAATTCTTGCACAATGGTGGCCATGTAGCTCATACAATCTGTTTTGCCAATTCTCTAGACCATCATCTGAATCCTTCATATAGGAGCTGTCACATTGCCAATCCATAATACCTTCGGCATTAGGATCAACATAATCTTCTTCCTTCGTTGTGATATTGTAGATATGGTCCAACACATCCTGATCTTCATCTCGGAGGGGTTCTGTGTACCTTTCTCCTTGAGAGGGATCCAGTGGGACTATGACTCAAAAATCTTGCCCTTCGAAAGTCATCTGTCTCTTCTTAAGGTTAATAACTGCAGCATTTTCCATTTCCTACTCACTTCCTAACAAGGCTAGATAGGGATTGCTGTCGTCAATGATTTCAATAACTTCGAAGTCTGCTACAGTACAGACTCCATCAATATCTACTGGAACATTAGGAAATCATCCTAGGGGCACAATCCTCTACTGATTGGCTAATCTCAACTGTATAGGGGACCAATCAAGGGTAGTTTTTCCCATTTGTTCCCAGGTTTGCTTGGTTAGGACATTTACCTCTGATCCTAGATCCAAAATAACATCAGTCATATCATACTCTCCTATCTGGGCATTCAATCTCATTTCCCTACCAGTTCTTCAGACACGATTAACAGTTTTCTCCTTATCAACTCTTCTCTGAGGTTCACAGAAAGCAAGAAATTTTTGCAACTCCTTTAAAGCATTCTGATTCCTTAACAGTTTCATATAGCTCTGTAAAAAGGAGGATAGTGTACTTACTTTATCCGTCGAAGCTTCTTGCAGCTGCGAATCCTGCTGATGTTGCTGCGCGGGTACTACTACTGTGCTAGGATCAACAAAATCGCGCTTGGTTTCCATGACTATCTCTTGTTCTCTTTCGATATCAATTGTTTGGGCTTTCTCTGGAGCCTTGCGAATGCAAGCCTCGTCAGGCTGTCTCTCCTTATTCTCTATGTGCGTCGTAGCTCCACTCTGGGTAACAACATTAATGGCTGGGGCAGGTATTTGCTTAACGAAAATCATCTGAATGTTCTGAGTAGGGGCACTATTTCTTTCCTGAATCTTAGCTATCAACTGCGGGCACTGCTCGATCACTTGATCTACTGCCCGAAAATACCAACATGTCGTAGTGGGGTTCCGACAGTCGCGAGCCAGATGTCCGGCCTGGTTACAGTTATAACACACCACCTGACCGCGTCCTCTGCCAGCCATACTACCACGACCATGGCCTCCAAAATCACCTCTACCTGATGCATCACCCCGGTAGCCATAGCCATCATTGCTCGGTCCCTCATTTTGTACCTGATAGGAATCGTAGGTGCGCTCTCTCATAAAGTCATAACTGCGACACTCGTCTTCGTTATTTCCTATGGACTTATAGAATTTACAATAGGGGTTCTTAGGTACCCGTCCATACCTTTGTAGCAAATAGCAGTCTTCAGGTCGATGCTGCCCTATTGTTCTACAAATATCACAATAAAGAACTTGTGGGGTAAACGGGTTTGGCACACCAGTATTCGGGTAATTTCTTACCACAGGACAGTGTTCCTTGGCGTGACCTTCTGTGCGACATTGTGTACACCAAACCTCTTCACGACCGATTTTTCATTGTTTCATATCCCGAAGCTCCAGAGCCATCGCAGCCAACTGCGCTTGGATTTGAGAAAGACCAGAGTTGTCTGCAACAGGGGCAGTTTCAAGCTTCATCGCGATTTCCAGAGCCTCCGGCTGGTTAGCAACCTTATGTTGCATGAGTGGAGTTCGGATATGCGGTAGCAACGCTGCAATGAACCATTCCTTGTGTTGCGTAGGTCCAATGGTAAAACTGACTTGGTCTAGCAGAACTTTGAATCTTTGATCAAAGTCCCATACTGACTCTCCATGCCTCTGCTGAATCTCTTTCAACTCAGTAATACACTGCGAATCTGATTTCGGCTTCTTAAATTCCTTTATCATTGCTTCTTTTATATCAGGCAGTGCATGGTTCTGAGTGCTGGAGAAATTCATGAACTAGGTCAGAGCACGATCTCTGAAAGAAGTAACCAGCTGCGCTCTTTTTCTATCTTGATCCGTAATGGACTTAGCAGTCCACACTGCTTCACATAAAAACCAAAACTGCTCTAGATCCTCGGATCCAGTTCCTTTGAAAACAGGAAGCTTAATGTCATCATGCATGTGGGCCATAGTGGATCTAGGGGGGGATGGAGGGGGACTGGAAGTAGGTGGGGGGGAACTTACTAGGGTAGACTAACCTGCGATAGGAATACTTGGGCTAGGGTGACTTTCAGACTGCGACAAGTTCTCAGGGATAATAGGTCTTCGCTGCGTGGTTAACGGAGGGTTTCCAACAGAAGGGGTTTCTTCGGGTTCTGAATCGACGGGACTTACAAGGGAATACTCGGTATGCTGACCCTGGGAATAGGATCCAAAATCTCTCTTGTACCTTTTTCCACTTTGCAGCAAACCACTTTGCTCGTCGAAGGTATTTTCACTTGCAAACATAGGTTAGTAATACTAACTCTAATAGTTTGATTGAATTAGCAATATAGCTTTTTCAACCAATAGCATTTTAATTCTCAAACTAAATGAATTCAAAAACTTACCCCTTGGTCCATTGAAAAACTGCTGCTCAGCTTCACTAAAGGAAGTACTCGTGTCGATGGTGAACTCCGTCACAAATGCTTCCAGGGTTCGCATTGTCCAGAAATCAACAGCGCGGGATATCTCGTTGTTCACCCTTTTTAGTATATTAATTCTCACAGGGGTCCAAGCAGGAAACTAACATTCTTGGAAGTTCGTTCTTCTCTCTGTTAACCTGGATAACCACTCGTGCAACTCTATGTGGATACTACCAAAGAAAATCTCATAAACATCACAAAAAACATACCCTTGTAAAAATTCATTTGCACTACGACGTGGATCTTTGTTCTCTTGCATGGAAAATTTCAGATACGTCTCGTCAAGCCAATCACCGATTTCCTTCACATAGGGTCTCCAGAACATAGCCCTCGAGGTACGACATAAACCCCTCTTGAGCAGATACTGAATTCAACCGGCAACGAAACCAATTTGTTGGGGCAAACCTGGGTTTTATACCTTTAACTTCGCACCAACAAAAGACCCACAGTGTTGGCCCTTTCGGCAACAACCTGCGAACAGGTTGCAGTCTCACCCGAAACAACTATGGGGTGCCACAGAACCAGGTTTCTGCAAGCAAAAGAGGGATATTAATATACCTTTAGCTTTTAACAGATTATAAATATAAATCACAGAGCTTAACATTCACTTATTTAGCTTCGCGATTAGATAAACAAACAGTGCCTTGCACAACCCTTTACTGGGAATTCACAGCGAAGTTATTAACTAGCAGTGTTCTTTACTTATCAGATATATAGATATTAATGCATGAAAGAACACAATAAAACAACACACAGAACCAAGACACAAGATATAATGTGGTTCACCCCCAGTGTAGGGGTTACGTCCACAGAACTGTGTTTTATTCAACTTTCTACAAAAACCACAGTTCTGATCTACGCACTTAGCTGTAGATCCTTTCAAGTCCTCAAAGCCGCACACATAGCTACAAGCTTCTGCACACACAGCTGCAGATTTTCTTAATCACTCAAAACCCTCTGCACACACAGCTGCAGAGGTCGTCCACACACATAGCTGGGACTTAACCTTTTCTTACAAAATAACCTTAGCTTCGCATCAATTCCTCTTACACAAAAATCCTAACCTTACTTCTTTACAAGAGTGCATATTTATACAGCGCACATATTACAAAACCATGGGCTTAAACCATGGGCACCCCGAACCCTAAACCCTGGACTTAAACCATGGGTTTATTACAAAATAAGGTTTTTACTCAACCCCGACACCCCTAAGACTATTTTGAGTCAAGACTCCACTTACAATCTCCCGTGACTCCGTGGAGTTATCCATCCTAAAACCGTTAGGGTGCATGCCCCAACAACTTTGTTATGTAGTGCCAGAATTTATTGATGGCATGGACAATAGTTAGGAATTATTTTTCAATGGCCATGTAGTGTAGTTTTTCTCCTACTAAATTCTTTTTGATATAGTAGATGGTGTAGGGATTCTTGTCCTCTGCTTGTCCTAAGAATGGACTAATAGTTATGTCAAAAGCATTAGAGTGGATATGAAAAGGTAGATTCTAGTTCGGGTCTTAGATAATAGGGGCAGTAGTAATTTTCTATTTTAGTTTCTCAAATGATTCCATGCACTAATAATTCCATTTAAAATTTGTATCTTTGCTCAATAGTGTAAACATAGGGGTTTCTACTAGGTTGAGACCTTTTATGAAGCTTCTATAGTAACCTATTTGGCCTAATAAGCTACACACATCCCTTTGTTTTGCGGGCAGGGGAAAGGTTTTAAAGACTATTACCTTGGCTTGATCAATTTCAATTCCACTTTTTGATATATGGTGTCCTAGAACTATGTCTCCTTCCATCATCATTTTAATATTTTTGTTTCTTAGACAGAGACTCATCTCTATATACATTTCTTCAAAATAGCTTCCAAAATGTTTAATTCCTACCAAAAATTTTGTGCATATGGTGTGAAATGATCCACATACACCTCCATCCATTCATTGATGAAATCTGCAAATATACTCAAGATATCCCTTTGAAAGGTTGTAGGGGCATTGCAAAATCCAAATGGTATTACTTTATATGAAAATGTCCCCCATGGAAAAGTAAAGGTAGTTTTATCTTGATCAACTCGGTGTATTTGAATATGATTTTACCTACTGAAACTGTCTAAGAATTAAAAGAATTTGTTCCCAGCAAGAGTATCCAATACCCGATCAATGAATGGTAAGGGAAAGTGGTATTTTTTGTTGACTTATTAATCTCTCTGTAATCCACATAGATTCTCCATTTTCCCCCTTTCATGGGAACTACCACTAGAGGATATACCCACTCGTTGACAGAGATAGGATATATGAAGCATGCATCAAGCAGCTTCAGCAATGGTTGTTTGAATATGTCCTTTGATGATGGGTTCACCCTTATTTGTGGTTTCTTGGTTGAATCAGTATCCTCTTTCATGTAGATATGATGTTTGCAAATATCAATATTTATTCCTTTCATTTCTAAGTAAGTCCATGCCAAATATGTGCTATGATCTGTAAGTACTTTAAACAGGAGTTTTTCTTGGTTTTTTGTTGAATGAATATCCTCTTTCATGTAGATATGATGTTTGCAAATATCAGATATGGGTGCTTGCATATCGATTATATGGACTAGTGTTTTCTTAAATAACAAATGTACCGATGTGATATGTCACGTCGTACGCACCATAAAAAAATTATTTTTTAGATTTATCAACACTGTCGATTGACATGAGCACATCGGATCGTTCAATTGTGTAATGCATGGGTGCTTATAATCTATCAAAATAACCCGGTGCATTTAAATGACTAGAACACACAGAGGCACTTAAACACATATAAAAAATTAGGTCAAGTAAGATTTCTTCGTTATTGGTGTATATAAACCATTGATATGCACCAGTGCAAAAGAAAATGAAAACGCGCCAGTGATGTTGTTTGGCAAGTGGGAATATTTATTTTAAAATTTAATTGTACTTTTACTTTACACAAAAGCACCGGTGCAGAGAGTTTATGTAGATGCACCAATGCATAGAATTCAAGTAGATGAACCAATGCGTCATCAATTACCAAAATCATCACATATGATTCTTCGAATAGTGGTTACTGACATTACATCCAAATATATAAATTATGTTCTTTTATTACATTATTCATCTAAAATTAAAATCTTTTTTTTAGTACTATTCATTTCACTTTTAATAATTAGATTTGTGAGTTTTATTAGTGTCTGGGAAGACACACAAGAGCAACATTAATTATCAAAAGAACCAGATATGATTCTTTGAACAATGTCTACTCACATTCTCTCTCTCTATATATATATATGTGTGTGTGTGTGTGTGTGTGTGTGTGTGTGTGTGTGTGTGTGTGTGTGTGNTTCCTATAGGACTATTCATTTCAATTTTAATTATTCGGTTTGTTTGGATTAATTTATTTTATCATATATGCAAACATCTATTGTAATATTTAATTATCCATGTAGTTAATTATGAATGTACCATTTGACAGAAACATTGAATAATGTAATTGAATAAAAAGGTTTATTTTATTATACATCAATAACAATGCCTTTGTCGTACAAAATAGGACAACATAGAGATAACAACAATCAAAATGTCAGCTTGCATGTAATTGTTACATTTATTGGTAACCCATTGTTTTTAAATTTAGATAGTATGTCCAGTACATTATTATACAAAATGTTTCATTTTCAGAGACATTTATTTCAAAATACACAACAAGCTACAACAGCTTGCATTAACATCAAAATTAAAGATGGATCATCATTCTTCACTGGAATTGTTATCCATACTCAATACACTTGCATCAACTGATTTATTTGGAAAAATGTTTTGTCATTGGAATGATTGTTTTCCTCTTCTTCATCTACCATCTATAAACATAAAAATAAAGTGCATTGAGTGTATCTACATATCTAGGAATAATGAACAATAAAATAGATAGTATAGAAGAATGTAAATTAAAAAGCAACGCACCTGCATCATAATAATTGAGTCATGGATGATACAGATTCTTTTAAAACCATATATCATCCCATCCATCAACAGGTCTTATGTTGGCTCCACTCCATACTTTGTTTACTACAAGTTTTATGCCCCATCACAAATCATAGATTTAATATAAAGGATTTTTGTTTTTTATAAATTTCAAAATGAGAGAAGTAAACAAATATAAATACTTACAAAATCCACAAGTAATTTTTGATACACCAACATATACTCACAACCCTTGATTAACCCAATTTCAATCAATTCTTCCGATGGTTCCTCTTTGTATGTTAACACCTATGTGAATAAATCCTAGCATTGGCAGTGAAAACATATAAATAAATAAATATGCAAAATCACAACCACTACAAATTCTTAATTTCTTATAAGGAAATCACAAATACTCATAAACTTTGTTATCAACCCCTTTTTCCTTGCTGTCATGTCTTCCGTGTTGATTGGCTTCCATTTTTTTATGCATTAACATAATAATTGAAAATGAATATTTAATGTTGAATCAATTAATGAGATTTACATAATCCTAAGAATTAATAATTTCATACATTTGAAGCATGATGTTGTTGATATGTTTCCTCTTGCGATGAAATTATGCGTATTTCTTTGATCATATCCTTGTACACATTTTTGGACACACCTACTAACACATTTCACATATCACCTCGTTCATCCTTTGGGATTTTCATAATCTTCCGGGAAATATAAAATGACTGCATTATACAATTTTACTGTTGACGTGAAAAATAAATAATATAGCATAGTTAAAATTATCAAAGGAATGACACTTTGTATTAGCTATACATACATAATCTACATAAACATGTATAGGAATATTTTTTCAATGATTATTATAGTTGTATGTTTTTGCAATTGGAATTTTGACAGGTCTCATTGACCATTACTATGGGAATGACTCTTGTATTTTACATATGACATAATTTTTTGAATAATTTGATTGGTTTCAGTATTGTAACTGAAAATCACTTATGTATGTTCTTTCCACTATATCCCTCATAGTATTATAAAATTATTTTCCCTTCAATTAACTTCTAGAACCACTCCAGATAAGCTAAGGACCAATTGGTCATCATTTGCATCTTCCATAAAAAAAATATTATGACAACATTAACTTATGTTGTTTTCAGTCCCTCGATAACATTTAACATGTTTGAATTAGATTATATTTGAAACATATTAATGAATAATCATAAGTACATTATTACTCAACTTTGAAGAAATAATTCATATTGACTTCTTTTTTATTCACCTTATCCATCCCTCTACAACCTTTCCATCAACGTTTTACACTCTTCTGGACTTATATTGGTAATAATATTATCGAGATTCCTCATATTTTGGATTTGCATGTCACACATTAACGAGTACATATTAGTGAAATTTACAAATAATTCAAATAAATTAATTTAAATACAAAATTTAATTAGAACTACTTTCCTTCTTTGTAATCTTGGATGTGCTTCCATCATGTAGACCAAAGTTTTTGTTCATGAGCTCATACCATGAATATTTATCAATAAACATCCTAGACCATTAAATATAGTAATATATTATCCAAATAAATTACAAACCTTGAAAACAGAAAACAAGTCTGATATCGATGTGTTTTATTAAACTAAATGTGCCAGTGTGTATATACACATAGGCGCACTAATGTGTTATACAAATGCAAATGTATAAATTCGTTACCAACACAGATACACCATGAACGAATGAAAAGTATTTCTCGTTTTATGGCAATAACAAAATGGTGTGTTCCTACCATTATCGATGCTATATTTGTATAATCACACCAATAATAGAAAATCGAGAAATGAAAAAATGAGAGAACATTGTGTGTCATGTGTCATTACCAATGCGCTATAATGATAACTACACCGGTTAATTTTGTAAAAACAAACACACTAATTTTGACGCATTCATCTTTTTTTAGAAAAAATAATAGAAACAAAATAAAAACAAAAAGAACTTTAGAGTGTCGACATGCTTACAGATTCAATCCAAAAAATTTCCCCATCATTCTCTATGATTTCTATATATATTCATAAATTCGACAAATCTAAAATCCCTAAAAGGTGAAATCGTAGTTGTGTGAAACAATAGAGCGATTTAAACCCTAATGCTAAATTTTGCAGCCACAACAAATGAAAAGAAGTAGCGAGAAAATAAGGATTGAAACATTGAAGGTACATATGAATTTGTGTTTCTAAATCCAATTAAATTACAAATAAGATAATAAGATCAACAATAATATTTACATACTTGAATTTTTTACTATGCAAGGTTTTGTTTCATTCATCATACCTCACAAATTTCAATCCTCAAAATAATCTAGTTGCTCCGAACACATTCCACATAAGTGTCTATTCCCAAAATATCCCCTGAAATATTTGCAAAAGAATGAATTAATGTTTAGGATTTTTTCTTTTAAATACACTTTAGAATTACTTTTTGAACTTAAAATTTCAGCCGTTTTTTTAGTTTAGGGTAGAAATAACTTGTGCAATTTTTTTAATTTTGAATTTTTAGTAGTTCGGTGCACCCATGTTCATGACACACCAGTACAGTAATTACTAAAACGAAACAGACTCCATCAAATTTTTTTTTTAAAATAGCATCACTCGGTGCGCGTATACGTATGATGCACCGGTGCACTTGTGTTTACAAAACGCACAGAAATGAAAGATGGTGTAAAAATACATGTATAAATATATGCTACCAAATGGAGCGGATATTTTCTATTGCAGGAATTTTGCGGAGGTTCTTTCATGGTGCGTTTATCATTGTTATGCACTAGAATCCCACTACTTTAAAAAATTATTGTTTATCAGTGTGCACATACATATAAACACGGGTGCACTTATGTTTATAAAATGTACAATAATGAATAATTGTGTATAATGCATATATAAATATATACTACCAAATGGAGCAAATATTTTCTCTTGAGGGGTATTTTGTGGATATTCTTTCACGGTGCATTTATCATTATTAAGCATCAGCACATTTATTCTCTGTGATCGCACTGGTGTGTCTATATTTGAATAGATACATCAGTTAAATTTTTAAATGCTGGGTTTTTGTGAGTCCACTTGAAACTATATATTCATCTCAATTTTTCTTTTAGTATTCAACCACACCAATGATAATATTTCAAAGTATTTGTATGTTTCTTAAACTAACCTTGTTCTTACGAAATGGTTTCCAAACTATATTGGAAGTTAGATTCTAATATAGTTCTTGAAAAAAAATTAGGACTATAGAGATGTATATTGAGTGTTGATTTGGCACAAATGTAGGGAGAAAATTGTGTAGTATCAAATGGCCAATTCTTCATATTCGAGCCCATTCCATCATGTTCAAGGTTGGATGAGTTCTCCCTTTCCATCCCCAGTAATTTTAGGTTTTATTTATATTTGCATTATTTATTTGAATTAGTGTTACTTATCAATGTGAATTTGAATATCAATTTATTCTTTATTGCATAATCCGAATTTAGGTTTGAGTTTGGATGCACAATAAATTCCACCAATTTCAAAATGCCTTAATCTTTTATCAAGAGAAAGAAATTGCAAGCAGTTAGTAGATGAAAATGGGAATCCACTTTACCCTGCAAATTGTAACATGCTGTATTCAAGCCGAAATATTTTTTCATTGATGGCAATTAGTCATGAGCTAAAACTCTTTTATGACAACCCAATAGGTTTTGGTTGTTCAAAATTTCAAGGGTTGAATGAGAACCCTGTCACACTCACCCATTACACAAATGATAGATTACCCAATCTTGATGGTCTAATACCCTCTACTGTAGTAAAATATCCAATATATGATATAGAAAAGAAATGCATGAACACCTCCCTATGCTCTGTTTTAAAAATGTTGAAAACCAAAACAACTATATCTCATCCTAAATTAATGAACCCCTCTACTTATGTTTAGTCAACTGAACTTTCTAGTGATCCAAAGTATGATTTGAATGTCGCCCAACCCATATCTACAAGAAGATCCAAAATGTTGCATGAGTTTAGAGAAAAAATATTCGAGCACACACAAAAGTTTGTCTAATTATTGGAGGGTAGCGATGATTTATACCTTCTTGTGAATTTACAAAGTAAAAATCAAAATTCTTACAACCACCCTTTGTTCGATGCTTGGCCGTCTTCTCTACCTTTTCCTGATGTTGGGACCGAATTATCCTTTTGTGGTAATTATTTTATAATTGAGAAGACTAATATTGATTTTGAAAATATTGGGTTGATTATCCTTTCACATGTACGTTTTCCTCCAAGTATAGTATCACATATGCCATTTTCTGGTCCTATCTTTTGTCGGTATGATTACTTGAATATTATTAAATAAAAGCATATCATTTCCATGTATAGTATGTGCATGAATGGTTATGTTTTTGGAAACTTTAACAAAGAGAACCTATTATATCTATATGGTCATCCATGCACCCATGGGAATACTGCAGGTTTCATAAATATCTCTAGGTGATCTTTATTTTCTGTGAATTGTTCATTTCAGAAACACTTCAATTACGAGGAGTACTTTATGAAAAGGAAAGCATCAAGGTTTGTTGTTGTACATGCAATACAAAGTCTATCTCCTCGTGATGAGTTGTTAATAAACTACAAGTTTTTTACACCATCAACTGCTAGTCAGAGATGTCTTGCATTGGGATTAACCTTAGACTTTTTCTTTGGGTGTAAGACAAAAAAAATTGATTAATTGTATTTGTCAATTTACAATGGGATCCATGTTAATGTATTGCTCAGTTTGAAATTATTTTTTATAAATTCTTAATTTAATTTATAAATTGAATTTGAGAATCTACTGCTCAGTTTAAAATTTTCATATTTAATGTGGAACTAATGTTAATTTATCGCTCAATATAAAAATTTTCTTTATAAATTGTTTGCAGCTTATCATTTTCTATTGGAAATTATTATTGTGATTATGTAATAATTGTTTTGTATAATCATAGATCAAACCAATTGCAGTATGCTTACTAACATCATCGATGTAATGTTAAATATTTTTTAAATCAGGATTTTGATGATGAGTGACCTTCCTCCCATATTTTGTTGCGCCCCAATACAATGTCAAATCGAGAGAAGGATGAAAAAAGAGCACAACTTGGAGAGGAAGCATAAAAAGCATGGTTGAATCAACCACCTATTCAATTTCCACTATGTCCATCCTCACCAATTAGGGATGCCTACATGGATAGAATATCTTCACATGTTGGAAATGGAGGTAATGAAGTAGACGTTGGCATGGATGAGTTATTATGGAAAAGGAGTGCCATGGATGCAATGTTACTTCATACATTCTAGTACAACAAGCTAGGATATGGAACTTGTATCACTGAATCCTTTTTCAAAATCCTTAAGTCAAAAAATTCCATGTCTCTCTTTCAACCTGGCCGATCAAAATCTACACAGTTGCGGACAACAATGTTATTGTACAACTTGGAAGAAAAGTATGACATGACAGACACGTGTATCTCAATAATGTTGAGGTAACTGACCATCAACTATATTATATCTTGAGGAATCTTGTTACACAATGATCATTGAAAATGGTCAATTTAATGAATGTTAAACGACATTGTACATTTTTATTTCCCACTAACTATAGTTTATTTAAAGATAAGGTAATTTCGAATGATAGTTTCTTTCCTGGAAGTTGCAAAGAGGCAAATAAAATGTTGAAAATGTTGGTTGTTGAGTACATACACAAGTTAATTTGAACCTGAAATCTGATAGCTATGATGTCTGAAATTCAACAGAAGGGTGTATGTTATTCGACGACAACATTTTTTTTGTCGTCGATGGGACTTTGTCAGTTATTCAACAGAATTTAAGCGCCATCAATATTTTGACAGGATATCAATAAATCAGGAAATTTTGAATTTGGAATCTAAATTATTACGACAAGATGTCGAATAACCGATGGATATGACATCAATCTGGGACCTAGAAGTCATCACTTCAATTAACTCTTTGTTGGATGCCATGTCCTAGGCATCGAAAATCTGACGTCCTGTAGATGGCCTAAGCACCGGAAATACAACAGCTTGAGGATGGCCTAGGCATCGGAAGTCCGATGGCTTATAGATGTTTAAAAAAAAACATTATGCTTCAGAAAGCACATTTATCTTCGACATTGTACTCCCTAAAAAATAATGCTTCCCGTATATATCTCAGAAATGTGGGTGTATTGAACATGTATATTCTCTACATAGACTTCGTTTCATAGATATTATAGCAGATTATAGTCCCCCCGACTTAGGCTCCCCAACGTGTAACTCCATCATGTTCACATAACTGGTTATGCATAGACAACCCAACCACATCTAGGGTACGAGGGATTATCTCCGATGGTGAGCCCATAAAAACACTCCTTTCAATGAATGGGTGTACTATTAGGAAGGGTAGGAAAGCTTTCTCTGGTAATAGTGCTGTTAGGATTCTCGCTACCCTGTCTCTAACAAGTGCTTATCGGAATTGATTATTCCCCCCATTGGATCATGGGATTATTATCCTATTTGACATTGATCAAGATGGTATCTTGATCAAGCACATTCTTCTTCAGAATGGAACTCTAATGCAAATACGTGTTTGGAACTAACCTAACATCATTGTCTTTAGTCACAAATGTAGAAAGCGCATGATATTTGACATTAGGAACTGAATTTTCATGAATATTTTCAAAATATTTTTCATGCTTCAAATTTTCTTTATAGTTTGAAACCCGAATGCTCTATTAAGTGTTTCCATGTTTAAAAGATTCAAAATTGCTGACAATGTTATCTATCACTATTTTTCTATGATTTAGGAACTCACTTTCAGGCACTAATCGAGAACCTCTAATTTATTTTTCCATTAACAGAAGGTTATGTGGGCAAAATTAGTGTTTGTAAACCCGTCTCTAAAAGAATTTTTCCTGTAAGATCTTCATTTACAAGTGATGTTTGTCCTCCATCAATATAAATCACCCTATTTAGTCTGCTTACTTTCCAATACCCTAGCTCCCACTCCCAAAACTATCCTCTATTATCCCCTTTGTTTCTAGGTGCATTACGCCACTCATAGAAGTGATGCTTCCAAAGATGCTTTCTAAACATTGCATGTAAGTGGTTGCAAAATATAAGAAGAGATGGAATGCTTCACAAATAAACTTTCATAGTGTTCTCTGGTATCTGTAGATGCATTGAATGACATTGGAAACTATACAAAAACTATCTTAGACAAAGGATGCTTTGATTCACCATCACATTGTCCAAGTTATAATTCCACTTTCTAAATTCTATCATTGTTTGGATGTCCAAACAAGTTTGCAAGCCCATGGAATATGATACTCATAGTGTCAACTTTTCCCACAAAATGGTATTTTGAAATATTTTCCTACAAAACATTCCTCTAATATTTCCATGGAAATTTTGGGATAAATATTCACATACCTATAGCACTTCTCCATCATACTATCACCCAGAGGTTGAGGATATGAAACAAATTTCAGATTCATCCTACATCCAGTCATCATACCACTGAAAATGGTAACATACATCCTTGTTCCTGACCTTACAACTGTAAATATAACTGTTTACAAATATGAGCATATTATGAGAAAAAAATATGGGGGTTTCCTGTAGCAGTATCCTTAAAACCAAGTTTTATATGGGTTGAATATTTCAAAGAGTAGTATACTCCATTTTGTAGAAACACTAGTATTCCTATATGTCACAACCTTTGTTTGGAATCCTCTTCATCACATTACATAAGAATTTTGTGGAATTACCGTGAGAAGTAACCCTACATATTTGGGTGATGATCACATTGGAATATGGATTATGTGGATTAGTTTAGATCCCAGTCATTAGAGGTATCCTTACTTGCATTTAGGTTTTTTTGGGTCTTTGACAACTCTCTCAGAATTTTGGTAAAGTGTTCAGCCACTTGGAGCCTTTATTGCCAATTTGGAGAGGTTTTGTGCTATTAGGAGGGGTTGTCCAACATGGGAGCTGATTTGGCATGATTTTAAGTAGATGATCAGTCCCTTGATTCCCTTTCTACATGGTAATTAAAGATTCTAGGGATTTTCTCACCTATTGGGAGTCTTTTCACTTGATCATTTCCTATACTATGGAGGTTGTCACCAAATTTTAGTCATTATTGAATGGCCTTGATACCCTAATATAGAATAGATACTAGAAATTTTAAAAGGATTGAAACTATAATGACAAGGATGCCAAAACCAATAAATGTTTCATGATAAAATGATTTCACATATACTCGTTAGCAAATCATAACTATTTTCACCATCGCCATAATATCCATCCTTGGTTATATAGCAGTCACTTTGTGGATTACCAAGACCATGTGAATCAATTATTTGACCAAAAATTTAAAGGTAACAAGTTGTAAGTTGGATATCTGGTTTTCCTATGGAACAAGAACATTAAAAACCAAGGATATCATGACAAGTTCAAAAAGGTATCACTCTTAGCTCAAACTTTTATCACGTATGGATTGTACCCTATAGACAAAAGAGACCAATCTGAAAATTGTTTCAAGGCACATAGGTTGTGTACTAAACTCTACCTACATTATGTCCTATCACATTGTCCACTTACAAAAAGTCATGTGTTGTAGCATATTCAATTAGACCCACACAACTTTGGCCCAATCAAATGAAAGAAAGCTTAGTACCCAACCACATACCTCTGGATCTTCCAAGCAACATTACAAATCATGAACAATAGAAATCTCATTACATGTTTCTTCTTAGCTTTGAATATTATAAGAGCTAATAGTTTAATACACCACTTTTTTTGCTTCTTACTTGGCTTTATCTAGTAGTCCCATTGACCTATTTTTGGTCATTTGACATACACCAATAAAATTATATTATCTTATCTTATCTTGGAACCTATAAAAAACTTGTCCATTTTATCCTTTTGGATCACTATGGCTCAATGTTACCTATTTCAACATTATATTTGTACTCTTAAATGGATTTTTAGTCTAATATATATGACTTCACATTCCATTACTTACTCATTGTATTTTAAGAGTAGCATTTCCTATAACAAAATAAGCACCCACGTCAATTGATGAGGAAACTAAGCATAAACGACATACACCATAATATATTTTCTACTAATTCAATTGTTACTATATCGATTTCCTTATCCTAAAACATGTGCTGTCTCTCAAAAGAACACAAATAAGATATCACACTATACACTCTTACCCTACAATTACCGTTGTAGATATGCAAATTTAGAATAAAAGCATGAACTTAGAATGGTGTGTATTACTAGATCTGCCAAGTGAAAAGTGAGTTAACTATTTTGTTTGCATCTAATAGATTCAAATCCAATGGACCCTGTTATCATTTCTTCTTGTTATCCATTTCCCACACTTAGTACTCTTCAGAAAAAGAATGGGATTCTCTACTTGTTCATAGAATCCTTTAAGCTTTCATCAATACAGGATTTGGATTTCCCATCATCAATCTCTGGCATAAAGTCCTCTTTCTCTGTACCTTTATCATCATACTCCTCACATATCTCTTTCACTGCCAGAGTAAAGTAAGTTTCATATTTTCCTTGACATTTGGTTGACAAATTCTTTTTCAACTCAGAGGTGAATGCCTGAATGTCAGTAGCAGCACAGAAACCACTGTAAAAGGAGCAATAAAAAAATGAAATCAATAAACCAAAACCTACATCTACTTGTAAAAATGGCTTCAACTTTCACCTTGGTATTGCACAAACTAGGCATACTTCAATGAACAAATATAAAATATTGTAGATTCCTTTCAGTAGATAATATTGAGTAGATTTGGTAGATATCAGACCTCACACAAGTAAAAGCAGCAGCAGAATGAAGATTTAATTCCAATAAATATCTATAACAAAAAACTTACCAGCAGAAATAAAATAGATAGAATTTACAAAATATGGAACATATACATATAATAAAATGCAATTACACTCTATTATGCACTTGTTACATTTGAAATGATCATAGAACAATTGTTCTAAAAGTTGGTGATGGAGATTGTAAGAATATTTGTGGGTGATTGGTTAGTAAATGGGTCCATAAAGGAAAATGTTGAATACTTTAGAGAATTTATGGATACATGTAAGAAACCTAGCCTTGAACCTACAAAAGTATATCTTCCTCGTCTACAACAGGAATGCAAGTTGATTCCATTCCCTTACTTCCAACTTTTCCCCAAGGATTGTTCAAGCGATGAAAGGTGGACTTTGTTGGTACATTCAAACATATACATATAAAAGGGAGGTGTATATATATCATTATGCTACAAATTAGTTGACAAAGTAAGTATAATCTCAAGAAATTCGAAAAAAATTGGCTTGAGACAAGAATTGAGTAAAAATATGACAAGTCGAGGATAAATTACCTTTTGATTCTTTTTATAATAATTACTATTAACAACAAATATTTTTCCCTTTTAACAGTAAATATGATCAACAATTACTTATTTACTAGTCTTTAACTTAAGATGATAAAATATGTTTTGAGTCTTTAAACAATAGTAAGGAGGTAAATAAGCCATCTCTCCCAAATCTGGGCACACTTTAAGTAGTTTTGAGAATTTTGTGATAAGTTTAAAGACTAGAAAAACATCAATCATTTGTCTCTAGGGATAATCCTGTTTTTAAAGCATAAGTAGAGTAACATTTTGGGTATATTTGAGGCTTCTTATAGGGGCATGCAACCATGATCTAGTTCTGGGAAAATGATATAAGGTTATTTCCTCATATTCTATGTATTTGTAGTCATCTTATATGGTCAAACCTAGAAGAAGAACATAAAATATGATTCATGTAGCAGTCAATAAACAAATTTGGTAAGTTATGGGCTATAATGTGGGTTAAAAGCGCCCTAAACCTCAATCCTAAGCATACCTTAGTAGAAAATAAGCCTATCCCTGATCCATAATTATAAAAAAAAAAAAAGGATTTTTGTCCACTTATGTTAATGAATGATTCTATGCCTATTTTTATTTCAAACAAACTTTTGAAGTAATCCCAGTTTCATTTTAGGAACAAATTTATGGTAAACAAACAATCTAGGGCTTGTTTTATGGATGAGAAATAGTTCTAGGAAATATTCAAGATAGGTGATTTCTTCCTACAATAATAATTAGTCTTCACTAGAAAATATGGTGCAACTAGGTATGATTATACACTTGTTTAGACCTATTGGAATCCTTAAACATCTGTACCTTCAGTTTTGGATGCTTTTTGGAGAGGTATGTGCATCAAAAAAACAATTTTGGGAAATAAAAAAGCATGGACATAGATGAAAAGACCAATATGATAAAGTTATAGGCATTATTGAGTGGTAGTATCCCTATACCTTGAGGTTGGGAATGTATTGATCCCATAGGAAATCCTAATATCTTATCTAGTTATGAAGAAGAACAACAAAACAAGGTTTTGGTGTGTCTGGAAAACCTCACAATTGCATAAGAAACCCTACAACAACATTTTGGGTAATTATGTGGACAAGACAACCATAAAACCTCCACTGTTGGTCATGTTTTTCCCCAAATCAATAGATTCTTCACCATTATGGGCAATCATAATTACCCAACAAAGGTCTTTAACTAAGAGTGTAGACTAGTAAAGGAAGTCTATGTGAGACTCTGTGAAAACTACATGAACTAAAACGTTTTTTGTCTAGAAAATAATGTGACATTTATTTAATGGAAAGTATAAATGAAAAATAATAAACAAACAATTGTTTTGTCTAAGAGATAGTGGAACTTGGATTTACTAGAAATTATAAATGGAAGTGGCACTTGGATTTAGTGGAAAGTATAAATGGAAGTTCAATAACACCATCAACTACCATAAATTATAAGTGGAAAGTATAAATCTCAATTACGATGACAAGAAAATATAAATGAAATTTGGGCTTAATGAACACCATCAATGGTAACAAATCTTGGACTTAATGAACCCCATCAATGGTAATGAATCTTGGACTTAATGAAACCCATCAACGGTAATGGATTTAATGAAATCATTGTAAATTGTCCAAACTAGGGATTGAATTGCACATAGAATTTCCATGTTGTTTGGTGAAAACTTGCCCAAATCCAAACTCAAAAAATAAACAACATTAGAAATATAAATTTGAACAATGGAAACTAAACATACATAGTACGCGTTCCATGAAATCTTCTTGGCAGAATATAAAAATCATAATTTCAGAGGTGGAATTTTAAATCCTATTAATTTCCATTAAATTTGATTGTTTGAACAATTTTATAAGAATTATTAAGCATTTTATTAAAGATTATAATGATTAATATTGATTTGATAGGAAAATCACCATCAAATTCCATCCCTGCATAAGATAGATCCTCAACTTTGAATTTATAAAACACAATGACCTAAATTTGTAGCCTTTGATAAAAGACATATCATGGCCTATGTCATAGTGAGTGCACATGTTCAACTTATTTTTAGAAGGAAAATGTATAATAGAATTGATTCTAAATACTTTTTTGAGTTTGAATACATATTGTTAAATCATTTTTTCTTTTTTCTTTTTAAAATGTAAAATAATTTAGTGAAATACAACATATATTTTTTCTCCAAAATTGATTGGGGAAGTAGAAGAGAAAATTGAACCTCAACGTAATTCTTTAAAAGGGGGAAGGCAACCCCTGAGAAGGGGACAAGATGATTTCTGATTCATGAAGGGAGCAAGAAAGAGGCAATCTAGTCGAGGTGGAAGTCAATTTGATGTTGGGAATGATTTCATATAAAAAAGACAGAGATATCAAGAAAGATAAAATTTCAAAAAAATCATAACAACTAGATCATTTCATATATAGAGGATAAATAAAGAGATGAGAACCCCAACATTAGTTGATCTTACAAGACAGAGGCTCCATTTTCCAATGTTTGCTTCTTAAAAATCTAGATCCAAATAATGTAACCAAGGTTAAAATGAATTATATACTCTCAAATGCTCTAAGTCATTGTCTCTCAATGTTTTCTGCACTTAGGTATAGCTAGGGTAGCTTGTAAATTTGCAATTTTTAATATAAATTGTGTTCATGTGAATAAGTGTTGGAAACCTGAGAGATGGTAATTGTGGGTGATTTTCTCTTTGACCTTAACGAAAATATGGAAGCAAAATTTTCAAAAATTCACAACTAAATTTCATATCATTTCATATCAAGGAAGAAAACAATTCAAAAATTCACAACTAAATCATTTCATATATAGAGGAGGAATAGAGAGATGAAAACCCCAACATATGAAATCACCTAGAGATAAGGAAAAAAGTAATCACCCTTGCATATATGAAATCACCTCCCCACCCATGATTATCCTTGTAAATTTGTGATGCATATCTCTGACCGCACTCGACCTTTCAACATTGTTATCATTATTGATGGTCCATGCATTTAAATAGGAATTTAAAATAGTACAAAGGTTAGCACGATGTTAATTTTCGATTAAAGAAGCCAGGTCTCTTTAGTCTTATAGGGTTTGGATCCACCCTTGGGTTACAGCTTTAGGGTTTAGGGTTATGTCATATTTCATTTTCTAGATCTATCATTACTATTATAAAAGTGGACATAGAATGCAAACAAATGGATTGAGTAAAGAATCAAACCAATAAAGGTGATGTGATGTGCTTCTCCACTGTTAGTATGATTCCCTGTTTTCTTTTCAACCCCACTACAGTGGAACCAAGATGCAAATAAAATTTAAAAAAATGTAAGCTAACGGCTTGAAAAGCCAAAAAATGAATGGGTATTCAATGAACAGAGAGTTTTATTGAACCTTGATTGATTCCATGGAAAAAATATTCCTATCAACCCATCAAACCACTGATTAATGTTAGGTGAGCCGGGCCTTATCTCCCTAGATCGATTTCATTTTCCACCAATTCAATTTTGGGTTTACCTAGAAGCTCTGCCCCCATCCATCAATGAACCCGTTCCCATTGCTTGATTGAGATCCCATAGAATTCGATCGGGCTTGCTTGTAAATTTATGGTAGAGAAAACATAAAAAGGAGGTTTCTCATGGTTTTGTTCTTGCAACTTTTTGGCTCCATACACAGATTGGGAATCCATGAGAAGGAAAAAATGTATGTCCTTCGATGGTTGGGACGAGAGTCAACATTCCTTCCAGGTTGATAGATCATTGAAAAGTATGGATGGCTATATTATCAGTATGACTTCCCTCCCTTCTCTATCTCTTAGTGTATATCAATCTAGTGGTAACCAAATAAACTATCCATGAGGTAGAGGGCTTTGCGGCTACCACATGCAATACTTAAAGTAATGGAGCATAGTAGAAATTATGCGTAGGATAAAGAGGAATCCTAGTGTGTGCCAAAGGGGGTTTTGAGATTTAGTTCATACATCCAACCTAATATTCCCTCTGGGGGCCAAACATATCCTGTGGAACCCGGTAACTGGGTATAGTAGCAAAACTGGTCGCGATCCACAAACATTATAAACTGGCGATCCACGAGCTGTATATATAAATTCCATTTAGCTTCAAAAATCCAATGACCATGTCTATTGGGTGTCAAAAGTATGAGGGGTATTGGGCCACTATGAAAAATAAATAAATAAATTGCATTTTATCACAAGTAAAATCCGAGAGGAAGCCCAAATTTCAGAGTGTCGTTGGTTGATGCTATCGGATTTTTTGTTCAAATGTAGTTGTGATATAATATCATGTGTATCCCAATTATTGTATTATATATAAGGTGAATATGCAGACAAAGAGATATTTCCAAAATGTGGGTAGGACAGGTACAAAAAATTGAATAACAAATCTAAAGCACATGGTCATCCTCATAAGATATTGAGGAACATGCCTATAATCCCAAGGATTCAAAGGATCTTTCATTGCAAACAATTAGCTATGTTGTAAGGATGGTTCATGCATTGCATCGAAGTGAGGAAGAAGCATTGAAAATCCCAACATATTTAATAGCCATGAAGAATGTAGAGGATACATGTCTTGATAAATTCAAGGATGAAGTATGCAGACTCTGATTGAGCATAGCCATTGATGGCGTAAAACAAAGAACAACTATATTGTTTGGATTGTAGTAGTAATAAATAAAAATATCCCCCCAGTGTTGTTTGTAAATATTGAGCATCTTATGTTGTATCTTCAATAGTCCCTGGTAGAAGGAAAGTGAAGAATACACTACAACAAATATTGGAATTAGCGTCCCTTTTAAGTGTATTTTTTTTTACATTGTTTAGTCAAACTAGACGCCAAATGGGATGCATCATGGACAAAACTTAAATCGTCTCAAAAAATATATTTTTTTGCTTACTAGATAGCATCCTTTATGACATACAAAAATGCGCCTATTTTTTTGCTTCCAGAATAGCATCCAACTTTGCTTCCTAAACAACGTCAAGGTTTGCTTCCTAAATAGCATCCTACTTTTCCTCCTAGTGAGTGTATGCTTTTTCTTATTAAATGGAATCCCCATTAGTTCCATATTTTCATCCTTAATAGAACCATGTTAGCATCCAAAGTAGCATCCAATATTGCATCCATTTTTTCTATCACTTTAGCATCCCATTTTGCACCATGTTTTACTTCCAAATAGGTGCCAATTTTTTCTTCCAAATCTGCACAAATTTTTTCTTACTATTTTGTGTCGTGTTTTGCTACCAAAATGAAGCCAAACATTTCTTCTATTGTTGCACCATATTTTTCTCCCTATGTAGCCTCATGTTTTGCATCCAAAGTAACATCTTATTTTTCTACCATATCAACGCCATGGTTGGATTCATCATTAGCACCATGTTCTGTGTGATAATTTGATCTACATCATGATCTAGGAGCACAAGAGACTCTCACAATTTGAATTACTTGCAAAAACATACAAAAAAAATGAAAGAGGAACAATTTTACATACACATGTGAAAAAAAAATGGATATTATTGAACTGTATAACATCTTAATGTGTTAAAAACGTGTATATATTACATCTAGATCAATTTGTGAGGCTTAGGAAGCTAAATATGACTGTACATGTGACATGGTCAAAATTGGCCTCAATCCCCCCTAGGTGGACCAAACAAGCTCCAACTCAGCACAAACAGTCACATACCATGGTGTGGATGTGTCTGAAGTGTTTTGGGGAAATTATGACTCCAATGCATTTGGGTGAGCAATTAGAGGTGTGTGGGAGGCTCTAGGTGACAATAAATGCTCCTAGGAGAGCCAAAATGGACAAAAATACATATAAGCACCCTATAGTCAAACCCAGATCACCCAAATCAAGGATGTAGTGGCCCAAGGCATTAAATGAGGGTGAACATGTGTTGG
The DNA here is from genome assembly GCA_001517045.1 of Pseudotsuga menziesii. Classification (NCBI taxonomy): domain Eukaryota; kingdom Viridiplantae; phylum Streptophyta; class Pinopsida; order Pinales; family Pinaceae; genus Pseudotsuga; species Pseudotsuga menziesii. The sequence goes on from LPNX010505430.1 coordinate 597,564, forward strand.
GTTGACCAACTATATTGCTTTTACATGTGTGAAAGGTCTGAAAATAACTAGTTCACCTCCTAGAAAAATTCCCTAAGTCTAAACCATAGCAATTTAATTCTAAGAAGAAAATGAAATTGACTAAGTTTATAAACAAAGGTACTAAGTATTGGATTAATGTTCTAACACTCCCCATTAACCATGAATTAGTACAACTCATCAAAATATTATTGGTGGACTTGGAAACAAAGGCTCAAGTCACCTCATTACAAACAAAATTTTATTTGTCCATGTAAAATGAGGAAAAGAGAAAAACCTTATGGGAAAAAAAAACCCCTGAAAAATAGAGATGGGGCTGAAAACTTGCAAGTGAATGGAATCCATCACCATCTATCACTCACTCCAAGAAATTATCTCAAGTAAGTGAAGTTATTATCATTAAAACGCTTGGTGAATATGTCAGCAGTTTGCTCGGTGGATGGGAAATACTGCAAGGCAAATGCCCTGTCATGCACTAAGCCCCGAATGTAGTGCATACGGATCTCTATGTGCCTTTTCCTCTTCCTATGTACTGGATATATGTATATATTGATGGAAATTTTATTATCACACCAAATGGTAGTGGGTGAATCAAATGCAACATCAAGCTCCTGAATAATACCTTGAAACCACACACATTATGTGGTTGCATTCACTGCTCCTCTATATTCGCCCTGTGCCAAAGAAGAGAAATTGTGTTCCTTTTCTTATTATACCAGAAAATGGGACCATTAACAAGCATAAAAACAAAACTTGAAGTGGACTTTCTGTCATCGGGATCTCCATCCGAATGTGAATAAAAAAATTCAACTAGTTCTAGTGAAGAACTAGCTGCATAGTGTACCCCAAAAATCTTTGTTCCCTGAACATATTGAAGGATATTTTTGGCTTCCTTCCAATGGAACTCATGTGTATTATGTGTATACCTTTATACAGCACTAACATTATAAGCTAAATCAGGTATGGCATGTGTAAGGTACAACTAGCTACCTGTACAATGAGCAATCTACCAAAGGAGAATCACCAAATTCACCTAGTTTTACGCCAGAAAGAAATGGGAACTTGGAATCCCTACAATTATCCATCCTTAACTTTATTATTAGGTATGAAGCATACTTATGTTTACTGAGCATGATGCCTCTTTCATATTGCTCAATTTCCAATCCTAGAAATTGTTTTAGCAATCCTAAATCTGTCATTGCAAATTCACTGTGTAGAAATTCCTTAATTGATCCAATTTGTTTGGTGAAGCTCCCTGTAATTAAGAGGTCATCCAAATACAGTAAAATAACCTTCAATACATCATCATTTTTCTGCAAATACACATCTTGATCATATTTTCATAGAATGAAACAAATTGAGAGAAAAAAACTATCCATTTTAGCATACCAAGCCGTTGGGGCTTGCTTGAGCCCATAGAGTGAATTCTTCAACCTACAAACAAGTGAATTGTCCTCTTGGAAACATTCAGGTTGCTGCATTTATATCTGTTCCTGTATTTCACAATGGAGGAATGCATTCTTTACATCCATTTGGTGAATCTCCTAACATTTACTAGCAGCAATGGCTAGAACTAGCCTAATTGAATCCATCTTTGCAACTGGTGCAAAGGTCTCAGTGTAGTCCACTCCTTGGACTTGAGAAAATAAATTAGAAAATAATATGGAATTTTACTTAATATCAGAACCATATGTATCAATTTTGGTTCAAAACACCCACTTACATTGCACAAGCTTCCTCTTAGGAGGCAAGGGAACCAATTCCCATGTCTCATTCTCTTGGAGAGAATTGAATTCATCTTGCATGGTTGATTGCCACCTTGGATCATGAAAAGATTCCTGATATTATTGTGGTTCAGATCCAATAATCATATAACAGTGCTCATAAAGAGGAATTTCACTTTCATAAGAAGCATTGTGAAATTGGGATCATGCCTTCCTAGGATCTAGGGGATTGCCTGCTAGATCCCTAGCAACTTGTATGGTTTTCTCAGCCCATTTGGGACTTGGAGGTGAGTCATGTACATAAGTTTCATCTTCAGACATTTCGTTATCATAATTATTATAAAAATCATAGCTTGAATCATTACTTAAATCATCATGGTGTTGTGGAGAAGAGCATTCCCCGGGGGATAGCTCAAAATCTCGTATGATCTCCTCTTCGAATTGCACACTCCTTTCAATGAAATTTTTGTGTGTAGATGTATTAAAGAGATTTTAAACCTTCATTTATTCACCATATCAAACCATGATACATTATTTTCTCTATGGATGCAATTCCTTCCTCTTTTATAATGGAATTCGAGCCCATTCCCTTGAGCCAAAAATTATCAAATGTGAGGCATTTGGTTTGTGGCCAAACCAAGCCTTGTAGCGTGTTTTCCCTTTTACTGATTTATATAAATCCATGTTCTGAAAATATGCAGCACAATTGATGGCCTCATCCCATATCTTGGGACTCAATTCATTTTCCTTAATCATGCATGTAGCCATCTCTTTGAGAGCCCTATTTTTCCTCTCCGCCACACCATTTTGTTGTGGTGTGTAGGGGACCAAATATTGCATTTGGATGCCACATTTCTCACAAATATGTTGCATATTTTTATTGACATATTATTCACCATTATCAGTCCTAAGGATTTTGATCTTATTCCCACTTTGGTTCTCCACTAGATCTTTCCAAATCTTCAATGTCTCAAAGACGTCATATTTTAACTTAAGGAAGTACACCCAACAAAACCTTGAATAATCATCTATGAAAGTGAGAACATACCTTGATCCTCCATAGGAAGGAGTGGGAATGGAACCAATGAGATATTAATGTACCAAACCAATTGTTTGTGTGGCTCTCCTTTCCTTCCCCTTCTCATAGTTGTGCTTTGGATTCTTTCCCACTACACAACCAATGCATGCTCCATTGGAATATTTGATTGAAGGAAGCCCTTCCACCATCTCGTCCTTGTTGAGTGCTTGAAGGTATTTGTATTTTATGTGTCCAAATATTTCATGCCATAGCTTGGAGGTCTCATTGGCATGAGATAGGAGTGCTTGTCCTCTGGAATTAGGAAGAAATTTTCAGAACTTATACATTCTATCTTGGTGATTTGCATACCCCAATGCCACAACTTTGTTGGAGAATATTTCTGCTATCTCAACCAAGTCAGGAGTAAATGTTAGTCTCTTGGCTGCTAATTTATGTGTCATTTGGTATACTGACAAAAAATTTGCTTCCAAATCAGGTACATATAGGACATCATTGAAATATCGATGGTCAAGGTTGATCATGCCAACTCCCTTGGTCTGGATTTCAAATTCATCTCCCATTCGAACAGTTGGGCCACTATTTGAATGCATCAAAGAGAAGATCTTTATGAAAGAGGCCATATGGATGGATGCTCCTGAATAAATAATGAAGGTGGAGGGATCAGAAGAACCTACTACCAAGACATGACATTTCTCCTTATTCTCAGAACCTGAGCTGACATATTTCTTCCTTGCACCAACTGGGATAGGAATGTTGTTTTTCTCCACCAGTTGCACCATCATGTCAATGGTATTCTTCATACATTACCTCTTTGGATTCCATCCCTTGTGGAAATAGGTGCATTTGGTTTTCTCCTTTCCCTTCTTATCCTTAACCTTTGAAGGATTCGAACCCCCATCGTGATTCTTGGGTATGTCTAACTTCTTCTTCTCTAGTTGTTTTGAACACTTTTCTTTCTACTTTCCTTTGGAGGAATTTGAAACACCAACAGCCAAGGCTTGATCCTTGATTTATTTGATGGATCACATATGATCTAGCTTACCTTCCTCCTAGGTCAGGGAGTCCATGAAGCTAGCTAGTGGTGGCATTTTCCAATTTCGAATGGTTAGCTTTCCAGGAAGGAATGTGCTAACAAACACTGAGTATTATGGGCCCAACTTCGAAAGGATTGACAGTATTAACTCTTCTTTCTTCTTCTCAATTCCAAACTCGTTGAGTTGAAGTAGTGGAGACTTAATTTTGGTGAACAAATCCTGGATAGTGTAAAAATGAGTTGGCCTCGGGCTAGTGAGCTCGTTTTCAAGCTGGTGTCCCCTCAAATGATCAATTTTCCCAAGGAGAGATTTGAGCTTCTACCACACCTCATTTAGGGTTTTCATACTGTCAACATGAAATAGGAGCTCTCTTGAAATTCTTATACACAACAATCCAAAGGGTTCATCTAGTATATTGAATTATTTCAACTTCTCTACTACATAGTTTGGTTCCACTTCTGTACCAATGCTGACCATGTAGAGACCCTTAGATCTCATTTGGATGACCATATCAGCCTTACATTACAATTAATTTAATGGAGTGAGAAATATTTGGTTTTCCTCCATCCTTCCTTGCTCTAGTGGTGAGATTTTGCTGAAAGTACCTGCAAAAACACTTAAATTTTATCTGTAAAATATCTCAAAATGTAGCTCAAACACTCAATATTGATCTAAAACTCTAATAAGATATGATAAAATGTTATAATTTTATCTACATAATGATCTAGGATTGCAAGAGACTCTCATAATTTGAATTACTTCCAAAAACCAACAAAAAAACTTGAAAGAGGAACAATTTTACATGAAAATGTGAACAGAAACTGGATATTATTGAACTTTATAACATATAAATGTGTTAATAATAGGCTCATTTTACATATAGATCAATTTTTTAGGCTTAGGAAGTGAAATCTGAGTGTACATGTGACATGACCAAAATTGGCCTCAATCCCCCCTAGGTGGACCAAACAAGCTCCAACTAAGCCCAAACGGTCATGAACCATGGTGTGGACATGGATGAAGTGTTTTGGGGAAATTATGACTCAAAGGAATGCATGGGTGAGAATATATAGGTGTATGGGGGGCTCTAGGTGACAATAAATGCTCCTAGGACAACCAAAATGGGAAAAAATACACATAAGTGCCCCCTACTCAAACCCAGATCACCCAAATCAAGGATGTGGTGCCACAAGGCATTAAATGAGGGTGAAAATTTTATATTTTTACCAACTATACCATTGGTGCATGTGTGAAAGGTCTGAAAATAACCAGTTCACCTCCTAGATAAATTCCCTAAGTCTAAACCATAGCAATTTAATGCTAAGAAGCAAATGAAATTGACTAAGGTTATAAACCAGGGTAATAAGTATTGGATTACTATTCTAACATGTTGCATCCTTTTTAATTCCTAGTTGCACATATTATTTTTCTACCATCTCAACGTCATGTTTTGATTCATCATTAGCACCACGTCTTGCATCCTCTTTAATGCCTAGATTCACATCTCTCATTTTTTGGCTCACTAATTTAGTCATTTTTATTAATTTTATATACGAATTTTGGTCATTTTGTTTGGTCACCTATCTCTCATTGTTTGGTCACTTATGTCTTAATTTTTGGTTAATAATTTAGTTGTTTTTAACTGATATTATAATATCATTAGGCCATGGAGGAATCGAACCACCAACCTCCTGCTTGTAAGGAAAGCACTCTTCCATTGATCTAGCACCTTTAATAATTTGGGACCTAACTTATAGAGTCCTCTATAATGGTGAAAAGGATCAATACACAACTTTGAGTATCTAATGGTTGACAAAGGATGATAGATTGTATAAGTTCACAATATATGATCAAGTAGGTTATGAAATTCATAAACCTTTTCTAGGAATTTTGAACAAAACTCAAGAAATTGTCTTAATGGGATTGGAAAAATCACTATTCCCTAGAAACCGTAAGTGTACCACTATATGAGACCTATCAACAACAATTATCTTAGTGTGGATGCCAAGAATATAGTAGATAAACATGATCATCCTAGAGCCATGTATAAGTGGAGCAATAAGGAGAATAAAAAGAGGATGATCAACCCAACAGTTGGTGCTTCACATGGATACTATCCACCATGGGATGCGAAAAGTTTTTTCTTCCATCAAAATAATGAGTATCCATAAGGGAAAATGGTTAGGATATATTATGATGCCAATTCATAATGCTTATTCACTTCCAAGGGTGATGTTTCATTGCTTGCATTGGGATATCTACATGATCCCCAACATCATTGGATATAAGCATATTCATAGGGCCATAGAGTATAGGATGAGGTTGTCTTTTTATCTTTTTATTTGGAAAACTATGCATGATTTGAAACACTGGGAGAATGAATAGAATCAAATATACTTAACAAACTACAATCATGACAGAGCATAGGACTCTACTCTATAGTCATTGTCCAAATGTTGGAAATGGGTATAACAGCCTAAGGGCTATGAACAACATCAATTTAAATATGAATGCAAAACCTTCCATGTCAGAGGAATACTTGATGGTAGTGAGCTTACTATTGCTAACATAAAGAAACAAAGAATCCAGAAATGGAAGCTCTAGGGGGATACACATGAATGCGCACAAACCTGTCCCTTTCAATGATATTCCTTTCATTGAGGTGATGAGACCTTGGGGGAAAGAAGTCTGGAGATGGTGTACGATAAAGTCAATCATAAGAGTAAAGTTGGTTGAATCCATGACCTATTCTCACACATTTAGGCGTTCCCTCTATGCTAGGACTTCTTGCAATAGTATGACTTTGATTAGGATGGGGAAGTGTACTATTATTAATAACGGGACTATGAATTGATCATCTTAACAACCTTCTGCTTGATTCGACTTTTCAAATGAATTTTAGCTAGGTTTTTTCATGAATTCCTACTCAAAATCCTTCATGGAGTCCTTCTTAAATGTGTGCGATCAATCACACTTGGGCTCCTACTTAAATCCATGCAACTTGGTCTCCTGCTTGCAACCATGTGAGCAATCACACTTGGGCTCCTGCTCAAACTCATTCGAGGGCTTCTACTCAATAACCTTCTGGGACTTCTACTTGGGCTCCTTTTTTAGATACTCCTAGGACTCTCACTGTGGCTCCTACTCAAGCTCCTTCTAGGGATTCTTCTCAAACATCTTCTAGGGCTTCTACTCAAACTCTTATGAGGGCTCCTGTTGGGACTCCTTCGAATGAAAATTCCATTTATTAAATTAACAAGACAACAAAGTGCACAACATATAATTATACAACACCAAAATATATGAAATAATATATATACTCAATAATTCCAAGATAATATCATAAAAAAAATGATAGACCTTAATAACACTTCCATGACATTCATAGATCATTTCAATAAAAGGGGAAAGGAAGACTGACCTAGAACAGCTAGGGGAATCACTCTAAGGAGATCAAGAATCCGAACTCATGTGTTCCTTAACTTCAACAACATCCATCTCTTTGGTTTTTTATGCATTCTCTTTCACTAATTCTCCTTCTTCCATAGTATCTTTAACCACGATTCCTTTCTCTTCCTCAATGCCTTGCTTGTCTAAAGTTTCTTGCATTGGTAATGCAATTAGTTTTGTTGGAATGAAAAAAAAACTGTAGTCAGATGATTTTCCATATAAGTCTTGGTTAATAAAATATTTTAAAAATCAATTAACATGAACATCTTTAGAAAAATGATTTCAAATTTCATGATATGCAATTAAAATCCCTGCCACAGGGAGTAAATAGGCTAAATTTGAGAGATAATAAAACTACCTTTACTACTGAAAATTTCAGCAAAAGCTAAACTAAGATTTAAGAGTAATGCAATTAAACCTTTCAAAAATCGTCTACTATTATATAAAAGCCCCATTAATCCTGTATCACAAGTATTGGAAGCCAAAAAAAAAACAATGTATGGTCTGTGGAACCATAGGAAAAATGGCCTCACGGAAGAAAGAGTTTTCCAAGAGGTACCACCATTTTTAATGGTGCCCATTAAAATTTTAATTTTAATTTCTACAAATTTTACATCTAATAGCTTCAAAATAATTGGATAATAGAACTTCGGTTAAAGTGTGACCATTGTATTCCAGCAAAACAATATTATCAAACCCAACATCATCATTTCTATCAGTTCCACAAAATTCTTAATGACAGGTGTAAAGCTAAACATGAAGTCAGTAATGAACTACCACTTACCAGAATGTTGAGGCTTCTCAACTGCACGGGGGTGTGTCTTTGATTTCACACTCTTCTTACCAACATCATTGTCACTATCACTTTTAGTATCACTCTCACTTTCAGTCTCACTCTCACTATCATTGCCACTTCTATAGTCACTATCTGAGTTCCTGCAATTCAAAAAAAATCTTCAAACACTATTAAAACAACTAATTATGTATATAATACATGAGATTGCATTTCATATTCCTAGGTCAATGAATAAAGAATCCATACCACTTGGACTTATGTCTTAATCTCTTCACTTTCTGACCATGTCTTTTCTCTCTCTACGTGTCCCTCCGCCGCTTTGTATGTCTATTCTTGTTTCTTCTTGATCATTTCTTCTTTAATCTCATCCTATCATCTTCACTTGAAGTGCTAGTATCATTTAATGAGGAATATTTTGATTCAAAATCACTATCAGAAGTGTCTGAATCTGAATCAGTGTCTGATGAATTATTTGAATCAGAAGAACAATGTCGTCGCCTCCTCTTTTGTCGGTCCTTACGCACCTTCCTATGCTTTTTCCTTTTACGCATTTTTCGGCTATCATCAATTGACACTCCTTGTTTTTTAGCCTTCTCTTTATTTCCTTTATTTTTATCTATAGATAAATCCAATTTTTTATATTTGAAAGGAATAAAAGAAAACCATTTTTACAAATTACATTCAAGATATCAGTTAAATAATTATAACATTTATGTTCAGTTAAATATTCAACAATGGCTTAGCATGATGCTTACAACTTAAAAGATAAAAGTTACTTCATCAACTACAACTATACCGTTATATTTTCCTGGAAATATTTCACCAAAATTAGAAAACTTAATTGGAACAATAGGTCTGCCTCGATCTACAGTTGATAACCGCTCAATTTTCTTCATTGCATCAATTCCCTCAACAACTCTTCCAAAGACGACATTGTTTCTCCAGATAATAAGAAAAGGGATATTAATGATATGCAAGTAAAACAGAAAATAGAGATGGGGAGAGGAAAGATATACACATTAGTCAGACAAATGTTAGCCTCACCCCTTTAGTAGCATATAGACCAACTGAACTGGACTGAAGAGAAGCGCCTACAAAAAATTATCAGAAATTAAAAGGTCAAATGGTGAAAATACGTTGGTGTCTGGAACCCAAAGAAAATAACCCATTATTTCCAGGTCAAGGAATCTTGTATTTATAAAATATGAAATTCCCATATGGCAACACTCATGATTCATGGATAAAGAGAAAATATGTTGATCACAACCAACATGTAAAGCTGATCAGACAAACTCAGTTGAATACAAAAAATCATAAATGACATTCAAGATATGGAATCAAGTATATATGCATCAAGATGAGGTGTTGCTGCAAAAGTAATAAAGAACTGAGAACCATTGGTGTTCGAGCTAGCATTGGCCATTGATAGAATACCAAGGCCATCATGATGTACTTGAAAATTCTCATCTGTGATAAGAAATAGGGAATGTTAAATACAATGCTGACAATATAAATCATATCATTCAAATAGAATATGTTTTGAAACCTGCAATTTCTCCACCATATATGTTCACTCCCCCAGTGCCTACATAGAAAACAAGAGACATTAACTACAACATTGATATTCATATGTCCAGCCAATATTTGCCAATATTTCAATTAAATTTCAGGAGGAATAAGTAATTTGACCTATAATTATGTGGAGGATCAAGATGTAAAATGACCATCAACAACTACCAAATTAATAATATAACATACAATAAATAAAACCAAATTTTTAGTGGATCTCTCCTTAAACAAATATTCATCATTAAATGATCAACAAATGTGAATGTTGGAGGCTTCTAGGGTAAGGTACACCTCCAAAGCATATCTCAACCCTCCAATTACACCAATTCACAACATAAGGTAAATTCCATAGAAAAGAATGTCAAAAGGTATAGAAGCTCAAATAATCATACTCAAAACTTAGGATTCCCTAAATTGATGGATGTTCCCCTCCAACATGTGTAAGAACCTATTTGAATACATAACATGCTAAGAAAACCATTGCTCAAATCACATGATAAGCCATGATTTTTAGGGAAAACTCTTAATTGTTGGGTTTCCCTATCCATGCAAGCACTAAGGGTCAAGAAGTGCGTGATCATGAATGCATGACCCTCATCAAAGTTAATGTTCAATCAACATGCATCAATGCGACAACACCTTGGCTCCAAATCCAGAATTAGCCAACAACAGCTTGCTAAGACAGGCTCTCAAACTGGGACAAGCCTCATGCTATATGAGGGGTAACATACAGGAACCCTAGAATTGGGAAGAAAAAAACTTGCTTACACCATAATCCTATTAAAAAAACAACCAATTTTATCATTATACATGAAGGGGATAGACTACCACGATATCATGTAAAAAAAGGAGAGTCAAATAAAAATTTCAAACTATCAAAGACACCAAAGAATTCTTCACCGTTAATTTGCATCAGACCTAAAATATACTGAAACTATGTAGAAAGCAAAGCTCGGACAAAAAATATAGGTAATATTTTATCCAAGCAATATCATCAACAGTATTTCTAATCAAGGGAAGGAACAAACCAAAATTCCCACATTCTTGGGATTGATCAATGTGTGTATTGGAAAGAAGAGGACAAATGAAGAATGAAACATAAATCATAAATCATCTAATCCCACTATCTTCACACCTTTTGACTGAATAAATGAAAATTCCTCCATACAAAACACCAATTACAACCCAACCGCCACCGTCGTTTTTCCAACCTTCTTGAACAAGGTCAAATATTGCTGCCAACATGATCCCTATTGCTATACCATTGTATATTCCATCCCATTGTGCTTCTAATTCTACAAAGAAGAAAGGAATTGCACCAAAGGTTGTTGCCACTTCCTTTACCAATGTTAGCTAGGAAATAGTGGGCACTGACACTCTTCTATCTCCATCCTTGCCTCCCTCAAACTTGCCAATGTCATCTCTAGGATTATTGCTAGCGACCTCTATCCCTAATGAACCAATGTCTGAGCCTACTAATCTTCGAGTCGGCACCGCACCAACTTGATTGGATTTTTCAGTATTCAGCTGATGCCTTATTCCAAAGGCACCAGACTTCAAACCTACCAATGAAAATCCTTGTACAGCAAGTAGAAGCAATGAACATATTGTAGTCACTGCAACAATTCAGACCATTGTGTTCAAACTGTGACTGATAATATCATAACTTGAAAATTGTCCCAATCCTTTCTTCTATCATCTATCCATTCCCAACCAAATCTATCACTAGGATAATGTCTTAAGAGAATGGAAGCCACCATACTTCTTAAATTCAAATCATGTTTCTCTAATGGCCCTTCAAATAATTAAAATCTTAATTCCACATGCAACAATCAAAAAGCAAGTTTCTCCATCCAACCACAAAAATTTCTCAAATCTTCAAATTTTGCAAGGTCGCGTAGAGAAATACTTGGGAGCAGTAACCTTCAGAATGACGAATGGATTAGAATGGATCATAGATTGACCTTCAATTTGAAGTGAATGATGAAGAATTTTTTTATTCTTGGGCGGTCTAGAATTGAGAAGACAACTATACTGACAATGAGGTTGCTTTAGAACGAGCAAAAATAGACAAGTGGAAGACTCGATAGAGTATATATTGGACTCAAGAATTATCTATATACTCTCTAATAACTACCAGATATATATCCTGAATTTCAAAGCATTGGATTATAATCCAAAGAAGTCAATCTCATAAAGGAAATAATTATGGATCATTTCCATATTTTAATTTATCAGATTCAATGTTTATTCTAGCATTTGAGCCTTTAATGGATAGGTTGAAGAACATTTGGTGGGTCAACTCCAGATTCAAGTTTTTAAGCACAAAATTAGTGACTACAAATTATCTTCAAATTTTCAGGCAGAGGATAGTGTTAGAACTTGTGCTAAATTTTGAATACGCATCGGTGACAAGAATCTAGCAGGAAGGGGTATAGGCAGAAATTTTTGGGCTTAACAACCTTGAGTATTGGTCACACAGGACAGGAAGCACAGAGCAGGAGAGGTTGAGGATTTCACAATGAAGGAGGCACGCAGAGAACTAGGTTACGAAGTAATGCGAAATTCGTGTCTCACCTTGATTCCCAGGGATCACCATCATAGCCTATTAGATCTACGGTAGGTGCACACCCTCACAATGGGAGAGGAAAGGAACATAGGGGTGCATCGAGGTCGAGACATCTAGGAAGGCTCACACAGCTCAAATGACTAGGATCTCCCAATCAAAGAGATCTACAACGGAGGACCTTTTTCGCCGCCCCAACTTGCACGGTAAATAAGGCAGAGGCTAGCTGCGTAGTGGGGGAAACCCCTTTGTTCTTGAATGATGGCGATCTGACAAGGAGCGAATCAACAGCCCTGGAGGACTTCACGGCAGGAAGGTGTGCAATGAATAAGGGAAGGAAGCAATGTTAAACCTAGTAGATCCCCTCGCTTTCAATGATGTAGATTCAGTGAAGTGAGTGACCAATGGCTCTGAGCTATGTTGTGATAGGGACATGCATGGAGGATAATCATCAGGTGGATCGTGAAGTGTGGTAGGGACCACCTAGTCATGGAGGGATAGGTGACATTGACGATGCAAAATTAGATCTTGGATCCTCGCGGTTCACTGCCCGACACGCGTAATAAGGATAGGATCCAAAATGGTTAGTTAACAGAGGACGCGATCGACTATACATGACGTATTTCAAAGGAGCAAGGCATTGGAATCCAAGTCAGCTGATGGATTAGTGAAGAGACAAACATCAAATCCACCCCCGATGAGATCTCCTTAAGGTGATTATGAGTGAGGCTAGAGGTCACTTCAGAAAATGATGGAGGTCATAGCCTTATGGGCGGCGTAGTTGGTACCTTCACATAATGGGATTAGATCAAAATCCCACATGGTCACCCATGTTGTCATCACACCACTTAACGATGGCACATGTGTAAACCCCATAATCACGTCGTCGAATTTAGCTGCCTGGCTTGATATAAATCCATAGTAGAAGCCATTCAAAGACTAATAAGACCTTGACTTTTGTTGGCAAATTGCGGTGGCCACTCTTGCTCTGCTAAGGGTCCTAGGAGCCCGATATGGAACCAGCTATGGCTTGTTTGTTGGGAAGATCCTCTATCTTCCTGGAGACATGGATCCTGGTGGGCCTTCACACATTGACAATTCCACCCATCGGGGTAAATACATTCTCTACACTAGTAAGGTCTCATGTTGATGACAGAAACCATGTGGGCTTGGTAAATTGCAACACCACTGCAAGAGTAGTAACTGGAATTCCCGGTCCAACAAAAATTCCACCAAACCCCCAGACAAGGACATAGGCTCCCATGTCATGATGTAGAGTATTTGTTACTAGAGATGGACAGTCAGAAAGTATGTTGTGACACTGGGAGAAGAAAACAGAGGGCTTCATGATCATTGTCTTGGACTCATACTATCAACCTCGTCTACAATGATGACAAGTCTAGGAGGAAACCCCACAGGCATGCCTCTGAGGAAGAAACCAACCCCAATAGGTCTAAAATAATGATGAGTACATTGAAAAATTAGTACTGTCAAAGGGTAGGGGTGTCCTATCCAGTTTCCAATAGAATTACCAAGAGACTATGAGGCCGGGAAAAGGGTTGGAAGCACAATTAGTCCCGCGACTCACCCAAGCCTGCATATGAAAAAGGTGCACAAGAAAGATAAATCCATTAGTGTCAAAATGTTGCCATCAAAACAAGCGATCCTGCATCCAGATGTCGTGGTACCATTCCGACCAGCGGGTGGGTCATAGTACGTTTCCTAATTTTGGTAATAAACGGTCGCGACTCTGCCACTTAATGTAGTTTGTAAGGATTTTTGACGTAATTATTCTGGGTTAATCCCATATTTTGTAAAAAAATTTGATACCTTGTTTTGAGACGTATTCCAAGGATAAAACTCATTATAAATAGAACCTCCTCAGAGGAGGAAAAGAGGTTGGGCTAATTTTCATTTTTGAGGCCTCAGCACCGATTTTGTAGTTCTGCAAACACTTTTTTGGGAGCTTTAATAAATATAGTTCTCTGTGTTTATGGGATTCATCATGGTGCTTGTATTTAGTGTGTTCTCTCTCTATTTATTTCATTTTCTGCATATGTTATTTCTTGCAAAAATGATTTCTAGATGCATGAAAAGAATTCGCTCTCTATTAAGCACTCTTTTTGTCACATCAAGCATTAGTTATGTGTTTGTTATGGTGGTTTTGCAATTTGTCCTCTGTTAGACAATCCACCTTTGTTGTTTCCCTCAATATGTTTTCCTGCTAAAGGTGTTGCAAGGGATTCATCCACCGATATGTGCCCCTTGTCATGCTAGTATTTTCCATTTCCTCTCACCATCGCTTAAAAGATATTTCGCTAAATGTTGTGCTTACTTTGCCTCATATCGCTGAAGAGAAAACCACTATTCATTTTATGTTGTAATAGCCTTAAACATTTCATACTTTGACTCCATCTCCCAATGGTTTTGATCTTGTTTGTATTTTGTAACTGTCCATGTTACTAGCAGAAATCTAGTCTTTTGCGTGCTCATTAAAGATAAATGTGTATGTGAAGATTGCCGTGACAAGAGAGAGCCCTCTCTGACTGCCTTGGCTAGAGGGAATTCTAAATCTGGTTTGAAATGGTTATCCCTGTGACATCCTAGAAGCAACCATAGGAAAATTACAGGGTGCTAACATCTTGGCGCCATTTCTGGGGAACGAATGAGCAAATCATCATTGGGAAAATGACATTGCTTAGTTCTATGACCTGGTTGAGTAGCTAGTCTTAGACACATATTGGTTGTATACAATCTAGTGACTCCACTCAAGGACTTTTAAGGCGACTCCACTGGGAACCCTGAACACCCAGAAGCTACAAAGGTTTTCAAAGGTTCCATGGCAGCTCCATTGGAGAAAATGAACCCAATATAGCAAATCCTGGAATGGCATGGTGAAAGATGAGGTACTTTGTTTCCTTTCTTCAAGATGTCTTGTCCTTCCAGGTATATTTTTTCCTATATTTCCTTGGGCTAGTTAAAAAGGTTTTCCAATATCTGTCACGCTTAGGGAAAGTCCCTAGACCCACCCTTGTATATCCCTCTTTGAATACCGAAAAATATCCTTAGCCCTATACATATGACCGGGACCAAACCCCTTCATCCGAAACCCATGAGGCTCGTGATGCTATTGCTGATCGTGTGTCCTGTGCCCTTTTATGAACCCTTGGATAGGGATATCCATCCCTCATATGATCTAGAACACCCTCTTCCCTCCTCTGAATAGGCCTCATCCAACTCCATGGTCAAAGGACCTCTCGCTGTTGCAAAATTTTCTCCCATCCATTCAAAACCCGCAGAACCTCTGTCATTCAAGGATTTATCCCCCCTCAAAATCTATGCCATAACCCTAGCAAGGGCCAAATGATTCACCCCCATACTTCTCCCTGCAATCCCTTGTGACCTTCCCCAGGGCTATGCTCAAAGGCTTACACAATTTTCTAGTGATTAGGGATATTTAGCCGAGGAACATTTGGGATGGTTCACAGAATGGATTGACCTAGAATAATTGGACCATGAAGACATTAATTTCAGACTATTTTCCCAAATACTTGTTGGAGAGGCAAGCAGATGGTTCACCATATTTACAGATAGCTCCATCCTTCATTAACAGGATTTATAGGATCCATTCGAAGAAAGGTGGGTAGAGAATAAAGACCCCAGGAGATGCTTATCTCATTTCTATTCCATCAGGAGGGAAGAGAGTGAATCTATCCAAGAATTCTCCGACATATTTATGAAAGTATATAACACTATCCCTCATGTGTTCAAACCCTTTCCTGGTGCTACCCAACTCCAGTATGTGGAATCCTTTGATAGAGAATTCACCTTGTGGATCAGCGAAAGAAGATCAATCTCTCTAGAAGACATGATGAGAGATGCCATAGAAGTGGAGAGGAATCTCACTGCTGCCCAAGAGAACAAAAGAGAAGAGATTGAAAGAAGAAGGAACGGAGATCTCCCCCAGCTTCTTCTCTCTAATGCCTCAGAGATAACAACGAACGAAAGAATGAAGGCCATAGAAAGGTAGATGGAGTTCTTCACGATGAACCATGGACCTATCCCATAAGAAACCAAGAAGACAGAGTACCCCTGTGTATTGAGTGAGCTCAAACTATCCCTGAATACCTACAAGAACACACAGGACCTCCTCTTCTAGTGGAAGAGGAAAAGGACAAGCTGTCAAAGCCACCTTCACCCCTGAATCCTGCCTCTCTTGAAGAATATCGTTGGCAGGATGAAGGTAATTTCCTACCCTTGTGCTTTGGCTCATTTGACTATCTAAAACAGAGGATAAAAATTTCTAATCAAGCATGGGAAATGGAGGTTAGGAATGAGGTCATGGAATTGTTTAGAATGGATGATGGGGAGAATGAACAAACAAAAATTTTTGTGCATCCTAGTTTTCCTTTGTGTCAACACACATACGAGTGGCACGGGCCCATACAAGAGGAGCATTACGATATGTTTGTTGAAGAGCATAGCCTGCCTATTGCAAGCCTTGTCTGTGGGGATTTTGAGGACGTTTTTAGGCCCCTTTTGTATACCAAATACAATGATAGCTGCTCAAAAGATGAGGGTCTGAAATGGAATGTTTCTTCCTGCTCTTCTAGTTCAGAATACCTATGTCAAGAAGAGTATGGTTCTCTCGACTCTATTGAAAACATATTCTATGAAATGTAGGAGGAAGAACAAGGTGTGGTTTCTGAAAATCAGGAGGGAGAAAATGAGGTTGTAGATACAGATGGTCACAGGTTCCCATTTCATGAGTGTTTTAAAGAATAATCGATCAGTTTGTAAGGGAGGATACAATTGGAGTAGTAATCATGGAGCCGAAAAATGTCGAGAGAGTTTTAGGACAGTCACTGGGTTTTATGATCCTGTCGTTGAGTACGTGGAGCATCTTTGTCATGACATGTGTATAGCGAGATTTTCGAAGGGCTGTCACGACCCAATGGCTACACCTATGGGGAAGCAGCATGATGGGAATGATAGGACATTTATACATGATGAAAATTAGAAGTCCAAAAATAACTTCCTATCATCCTGTTTCACATTACTTCCCTCCATCAAGCAGGAAAGAAGGGCCTGCCAATGTAGTCACCTGCTTAATTGGCTTCACTAGAATTCAGAAGTCACCTGACTGGGTGGCAATACTTGTGTAAATTAGGGTAGGTAGGTTTGAATAAGCTCGCCCTGGCGAGCATTTTATTTTTGCAATTTTTTCATTTTTTTCATCTATTTGTATTTTGTTTTCAGAATGCACTGGTAAGTTTTTAGGAAGGAACCATGAGCCAACCCAATGGATTAGACACATGATCTATGTAGGTTCTTTTCTACCTCACAAGGAGGATAGCATCCCTGAGTTGGAGCCTATGTTAGCACTCGTGCTAAATTTTGAATAGGCTTCGACGACAAGAATCTGGCATGAAGGGGTATAGGAAGAAATTTATGGGCTTGAAAACCTTGAGAATGGTTCACCACAAGACAGACAGTGCAAAGAATTAGAGGTTGAGGATTTCATAGCGAAGGAGGCACATATAGAACTAAGCTATGAAGGTGCACAAAATCCGTGGCTCGCCTTGACTCCCAGGGATCATCATCACAACCTATCAGATCTACGACAGGTGCACACCCTCACAATGAAAGAGGTAGGGAACATAGGGGTGCGTCGAGGTCATGACCTCTAGGAAGGCTCACACACCTCAAATGAACAGGATCTCCCAATAAAAGATATCTATGGTGGAGGACCTTTTTCTCCACCCCAATTTGCACAGTAAATAAGAGGATGGCTGCGAAGTGGGGGAATTCCCCTCATTCTTGAATGGTGGCAATATGACAAGGAATGAATCAATCGACATGGAGGACTTCATGGTGGGAAGATACATGATGGATAATGGAAGAAATAAATGTGAAACCTAGTATATCCCCTCGCTTTCAATGGCGTAGATTCAGGGAAGCGAGTGACCAACGGCTCTGAGCTACATCGTGATAGGGACATGCACGGAGGATAATTAGTAGGCGGATCGTGAAGTGTGGTAGGGACCACCTAGTAAGGGTGGGTTAGGTGACATCGACAGTACAAAATTAGATGTTGGATCCTCATGATTCACTACCTGACACATGTAATAAGGATGGGTGCCAAAATGATTAGTTGACAAAGGATGCGAGCGACTGTACATGTCGTATTTCAAGGGAGCAAGGAGCTGAAATCTAGGCCACTTGATGGATCAGGGAAGCAACAAATGTCAAATCCACCCTCGATAAGATCTCCTTAAGGTGATTACGAGTGAGCCCAGAGGTCACTTCGGCAAATGATGGAGGTCAGAGCCTTATGTTTAATGATGGCACATGTGGAAGCCCGCTAATCACATCTTCAAATTTAGCTGCTCAACTCGATATAAAGCCACAATTGAAGCAATTTGAAGACATATAATACCTTGACTATTGTTGGCCAATTGCGATGGAAACTCTTGCTCTGCTAAGGATCCCGGGAGCCTGATATGGAACCAACTATGGATTTTTTATTGGGAAGATCCTATATCTTCCTAGTGGAATGGATCCTGGTATTCCTTCACACATTGACAATTCCAGCCATCAAGGTAAATACGTTCTCTACACTAGTAAGGTCTCCTGATGATGACAGAAACCATGTGGGCTTGGCAAATTGCGACACCACTATGAGAGTAGTAACTAGAATTCTTGGTCCAACAAACATTCCACCAAATCCCCCAGATAAGGCCATGGACTCCCTTGCTGTGATGCAGAGTATCTGTTACTAGAGATGGAAGGTCAAAAAGGATGTTCTGACGCTGGGAGAAGAGAACAAAGGGCTTCATCATCATTGTCTTGGAATCATACTGTCAACCTTGTGTACGAGGATGACGATTCTAGGGGGAAACCATGCAGGAATCCCTTGGAGGAAGAGCCCAGCCCTGGTAGGTTGACAAGAATGATAAATACGTTAAAAAATTAATACTGTCAAAGGGTAGGGTTGTCTTATCCAGTTTCTAGCAGCATTACCAAGACACTACGACGCCGAGCAAAGGACTAGAAGCACGAAGAGTCCCATGAATTACCCAATACTACATAACATAAAGGTGCACAAGAAATATAAATCTTTCAGTGCCAAAAGGTCAACGTCAAAACAAGCAATCTTGCATCCAGATGTCATGGTACCATTTCAACCAATGGGTGTGTCATAGAACGTTTCCTATTTTTGGTAATAAACAGTGGCGAGTCTGCCACCTACTGTAGTTTGTTAGAATTTTTGACGTAATTATTTTGGTTTAATCCCATATTTTGTAACCATTTTCATACCCTATTTCAGGACATAGCTCGGGGGTAAAGCTCATTATAAATAGATCCTCCGAGGAGGAGGAAAAGAAGTTGGACTGATTTTCATTTTTGAGGCCTTAGCGTTGGTTTCGTAGTTCTACAAACAATTTTTTGGGAGCTTTACTGAATATAGTTCTATGTGTTTATGAGATTAATCATGGTGCTTGTATTTAGTGTGTTCTCTCTCTATTTATTTCATTTTTCGCATATATTATTTCCCGAAAAAATGCTTTCTAGTTGCACGAAAAGAATTTGCTCTCTGTTAAGCACTCTTTTTGTCAAATCAAGCATTAGTTCTATGTTTGTATGGTGGTTTTGGAATTCGTCCTCTGTTAGATGCTCCACCTCTATTGTTTCCCTCAATATTTTTTTCTACTAAAGGTGTTGCAAGGGATTCATCCATCGATAGGTTCCCCTTGCCATGCTGGGATTTTTTCGTTTTCCTCTCATCGCCGCTTAAAAGATATTTTGCTAAATGTTGTGCTTACTTTGCCTCATATCGCCGAAGAGAAAACCATTGTTCATTGCATGGTGTAATAGCCTTAAACATTTCATACTATGACTCCATCGCCCAATAGTTTTGATCTTGTTTGTTTTTTCAACCTATTTTATTTTGTAACTGTCCATGTTACTAGCTAAAATCTAGTCTTTTGTGTGCTCATTAAGGATAAATGTGTATGTGAAGTTTACCGTGACAAGAGAGAGCCCTCTCTGACTGCCTTGGCTAGAGGGAAGTCTAAATATGGTTTGAAATGGTTACCCCTGTGACTTCCTACAACAACCATAGGAAAATTATAGGGTGCTAACATCTTGGCGCCATCGCTGGGGAACAAATGAGCAAATCATCCCTAGGAAAAATGACATTGCTCAGTTCTATGACCTGGTTGAGTATCCCATCATAGAAACATATTGGTTGTATATGCTCTAGAGACTCCACTCAAGGCCTTTGAAGGCGACTCCAGTGGGAACCTTGAACACCCAGAAGCTGCAATTTTTTTCAAAAGTTCCATGACGACTCCACTGGGGAAAATGAGCCCAATATAGTAGAGCCTTTAAGGGCATGGTGAAAGATGAGGTACTCTATTTCCTTTCTCCAAGATGCCTTGTCCTTCTTGGTATATTTTTTCCAATATTTCCATGGGCTAGTTAAAATGGTTTTCCAATATATATCACGCTCAGGGAAAGCCCCTAGACCCACCCTTGTATATCCCTCTTTTAATACCGAAAAATATCCTTCACCCTGTACATATGACTGGGGCCAAACCCCTTCATCTGAGACCCATGAGGCTTGTGATTCTATTGCTGATCCTGTTCCCTTCTCTAAACCCCCACATAGGGATCTCCAGCCCTCATCTGATCTGGAACACCCTCTACCCTCCTCTGAATGGGCCTCATCAAAATCCACAGTCAAAGGACCTCTCGTTGTTTCAAAATTCCTCCCTTCCATTAAAAACCTATAGAGCCTCCATCATTAAAGGCTTTATCCCCCCTCAAAAGCTCTGCCATAACTCTATAAAGGGCCAAATGACTCGCCCCCATAATTTTCCCTCCAATCCCTTATAACCTTCCCCACAACTATGCTCAAAGGCTTACACTATTTTCTAGTGAGAAGGGATATTCAACCAAGGAACATTTGGGATGGTTTGCATACTAGATTAACCTATAAGAAGTGGACCATGAAGAAATTAAGTTCAGACTCTTTTCCCAAAACCTTGTTGGAGAGTCAAGGAGATGGTTCATTAGCCTTCTAGACAACTCCATCCTTAGTTATGAGGATTTAGAGGACACTTTCAAAGAAAGGTGGGAAGAGAAGAAAGACCCCATGAGATGCTTGTCTCAGTTCTATTCCATCAAGCGAGAAGAGAGTGAATCTATCCAAGAATTATCTGACGGATTTATGAAAGTACATAACGCTATCCCACCTGGGTTCAAACCTCCTTGTGGCCTTGCCCAACTCCAATACGCAGAAGCCTTTGATAGCAAATTCACCCTCTGGCTTAGCGAAAGAAGATCAGTCTCTCTGGAAGACATGATGAGATATTCCATAGAAGTGGAGAGGAATTTGACTACTACATAGGAGAAGAGAAGAGAAGAGATTGAAAGAAGAAGGAACGAAGATATCCCCCAGCTTCTTCCCTCTGACACCCTAGATACGAAAACGAACGAATGAATTAAGGCCATAGAAAGGTGGATAGAGGTCTTTAGAATAAAACACGGCCCCTATCCCATAAGCAACCAAGAAGACAGAGGACCCTTGTGTATTGAGCGAGATCAAACTATCCCTAAAGACCTACAAGAACACACAAGGCCTCCTCTGCCAGTGGAAGAGGAAGAGGACAAGTTTTCGGAGCCCCATTCACCCCCGAAGCCTGCCTCTCTTGAAGAATACAGTCGACAGGATGAAGGTAACTTCCTTCCCTTGTGCTTCACCTCATTTGACAATCTGAACAGAGGATCAAAATTTCTAATCAAGCACAGGAAATGGAGGCGAGGAAGGAGGTCATGGAACTGCTTAGAATGGTTGATGGGGAGAATGAACAAACAAAAACTATCATGCATCCTAGTTTTCCTTTTTGTGAGCACACGGATGAGTGGCCTGAGCCCATACATGAGGAGCATTACAATCTATTTTTTGAAGAGCATAGCCTACCTATTGCAAGCCTTGTCTGTGGGGATTTTGAGGAGGTTTTCAGGCCCCCAATGTATGATGAATATGATGATATATGCTCAGAAGATGAGGGTCCTAAATGGGATGTGTCTTCCCGCTCTTCCAGTTTAGAATACCTATGTCAAGGAGAGCACAGTTCTCTAGACTCTATTGAAAACATCTCCTATTAAATGCAGGAGGAAGAACAAGGCATGGTTTTTGGAAAGCAGGAGGAGGAAACTGAGGTTGCAGATACATATGGTCGTAGGTTCCCCTTGCATGAGTGTTTTAAAGAACAACTGATAAATTTTCAAGGGAGGATACAGTTGGAGCAGTGATCATGGAGCTGGCAAATGCTGGGAGAGGTTCAGGACAGTCATGGGTTTTATGATCCCATTGCTGAGTACCTGGAGCAGCTTGGTCATGACAGGTGTATAGCGATATTTTTGAGGAGTTGTCACGACCCAATGGCCACACCTATGGGGAAGCTTCACGATGGGAAAGAAGGGCCTGCAAACATAGTAACCTGCTTGATTAGCTTCAGTGGAAGTCAGAAGTCACTTGATTGGGCGGTAATACTTGTGTAAATTAGGGTAGGTAGGATCGAATAAGCTTGTCTCGACAAGCATTTTATTTCTGCAATTTTTTCATTTTTGTCATCTATTTAGCTTTTGTTTTCAGAACGCGCTGGTAATTTTTTAGGACGGAACCATGAGCCAGCCCAATGGATCAGACACATGATCTATGCAGGTTCTTTGTTGTCTCATAGGGAGGATAGTATGCCAAGTTTGAGTCACTGCTAGCACTCGTGCTAAATTCTGAATAGGCGTCGATGATAAGAAGATGGCAGGAAGGGGTATAGGAAAAAATTTATGGGCTTGACAACCTCGAGAATGGGTCACCACAGGATAGGAAACGCAGAGTAGTAGAGGTTGAGGATTTCACAATGAAGGAGGTGCGTAGAAAACTAAGCTATGAAGGAACGTGAAATCTGTGGCTCACCTGGATTATGAGGGATCATCATCATAACCTATCTGATCTATGGCAGGTGCACAACCTCATGACAGGAGTGGCAGGGAACATAGTGGTATGTCTAGATCGTGACATTCAGGAAGTCTCACACATCTCTAATGACCAGGATCTCCCAATTAAAGAGATCTACAGTGGAGGACCTTTTTAATCACCCCAACTTGCATAGTAAATAATGCAGAGGATGGCTGTGAAGTGGGGGAAAGCCCCTCATTCTTGAATGGTGGTGATCTGACAAGGAGTTAATCAACGGCCCTAGAGATCTTCATGGCGGGAAGGTGCGCGATGGATAAGGGAAGGAACCAATGCGAAACATAGTAGATCCCCTTGCTTTCAACTATGTAGATTCAGTGAAGCGAGTGACCAATGGCTCTGATCTACATCGCGATAGGGACATGCGCAGAGGATAATAAGCAGGTAGATCATGAAGCGTGGTAGGGACCACCTATTTAGGGTGGGATAGGTGACATCGATGATGCAAAATTAAATCCTAGATCCTTGCGGATCACTGCCTGACACACGGAATAAGGATGGGTGCTAAAATGATTAGTTGAAAGAGGACACGAGCGACTGTACACGTAGTATTTCAAGGGAGAAAGGCACTAAAATCCAGGCTAGTTTATTTATCACTGAAATGACAAATGTCAAATACACCCTCGATGAGATCTCCTTAAGGTGATTACGAGTGAGCCTGGAGGTCACTTCGACAAATGATGGAGGTCAGATTCTTATGGACGACATATTTGGCACCTTCGCATAAGGGGATTGGATTGAAAGCCCACTTGATCACCCATGTTTTCATCACACCACTTAACAATGGCACATGTGGAAACCCACTAATCATGTCGTTGAATTTATCTGCTCAACTCAGTATAAAGCCATAGTCCAAGCCATTCAAAGACATATAAGACCTTGACTGTTATTGTCCAATTGCGGTGGCCACTCTTGCTCTGCTAAGGATCCCGAGAGCCCGATATGGAACCAGCTATGGCTTGTTTGTTATTAAGGTCCTCTATCTTCCTGGAGACATGGATCTTGGTGGGCCTTCACGCGTTGACAATTCCAGCCATCTGGGTAAAGAAGTTCTCTACACTAGTAAGGTCTCCTAATGATGACAGAAACCATGTGGGCCTGGTAAATTGCCACACCACTACGAGAGCAGTAATTCGAATTCTTGGTCTAACCAACATTCCATCAAATCCCCTAGACAAGTACATGGACTCCCTTTTCGTGATGCAGAGTATCCATTATTAGAGATGGACGGTTGGAAAGTATGTTCTGATGCTGGGAGAAGAGAACATAGGGATTCTTCATCATTGTCTTGGACTCATACTGTAAACCTTGTCTATGATGATGATGAGTCTAGGGGGAAACCATGCAGGCATGCCTCAAAGGAAGAACCCAACCCCGGTAGGTCGAAAAATGATGACTGAGTTGAAAAATTATTACTGTCAAAGGGTAGGGTTGTCTCATCTAGTTTCCAGTAGCATTACGAAGAGACTACGAGGCTGGGAGAAGGGCTGGAAGCACGAAAAGTCCCGGGACTCATCCAAGCCTGCATAACAGAAAGGTGCGAAAGAAAGATAAGGTCATTAGTACCAAAACATCATCATCAAAACAAGAGTTCCTGCATCCGAATGTTGTGGTACCGTTCTGACCAGTGGGTGGGTCATAGCACGTTTCCTATTTTCGGTAATAAACAGTGGCGAGTCTACCACCTAGTGTAGTTTGTTAGGATTTTTAAGGTAATTATTCTAGGTCAATTGCATATTTTGTAACCATTTTGATACCCTATTTCGGGACGTAGCCCAGGGTAAAGCTCATTATAAATAGAACCTCCTCAGAGGAGGAAAAGAGGTTGGTCTAATTTTCATTTTTGAGGCCTCAACGCTAGTTTTGTAGTTCTACAAACAGTTTTTTGGGAGATTTAATGAATATATTTCTCTATTTTTATGAGATTCATCACGGTGCTTGTATTTAGTGTTTTCTCTCTCTATTTATTTCATTTTCCACATATGGTATTTCGTGCAAAAATGCTTTCTAGTTGCACGAAAAGAATTCGCTCTCTATTAAGTGCTCTTTTTGTCCGATCAAGCATTAGTTCTGTGTTTGTTATGGTGGTTTTGGAATTTTTCCTCTATTAGATGATCCACCTCTATCATTTCCCTCATTATGTTTTTCTGCTAAAGGTGTTGCAAGGGATTCATCCATCGATAGGTGCCCCTTACCGTGAAGGAATTTTCGCTTTCCTCTCACCGTCACTTAAAAGATATTTCGCTAAATGTTGTGCTTACTTTGCCTCATATTGACGAAGAGAAAACCAATGTTCATTTCATGTTGTAATAGCCTTAAACATTTCATACTATGACTCCATCGCCCAAAGGTTTTGATCTTGTTTGTCTTTTCAACATGTTTTATTTTGTAACTGTCCATGTTACTAGCAGAAATATAGTATTTTCCATGCTCATTAAAGATAAATGTGTATGTGAAGGTTACCGTGACAAGAGAGAGCCCTCTCTGACTGCCTTGTCTAGAGGGAAGTCTAAATTTGGTTTGAAATGGTTACCGTTGTGACTTCCTACAACAACCATAGGAAAATTACAGGGTGCTAACAGATAGATTTAGCAGTTTAAATTTGTTGGCAATTAAATTCATATTTCATTTTAATGATAATATTTTTTGTAAAATCTCCTATGTTGTATTCCCATAAATGTTATCATTAAGAATAGAATGAGGATACTCCTCTTGGAAGCAAGTAGGTTAAACTCTAGAGAGAATAGATTTTTTGTTGGGTCAAGAATCAAGCTATTTTGTATGGATATGTTGTTTTTATCAAGTAACAAATTCATGTGATATCTTATCACTTATACCAAAAGATGTGTTACTACCATTTTGTTTAGGAGCCAGTGTATTTATCCCCTTAGTATTCAAGGTGTGAACTTTATGGATAAAAGATTCAATGATAATTCACGACATCGAATAGTCTCTTAGTAGGGATGAATGAATAATTTTGCAGGATAGACACCCATATTGTACATAGAATGGTGTAGGAGACCAGCACTAAACAATGGGCCTTAATAGTCAGTTATTTCAGATGGAGAACCTGAATCGTTTTAATCAAGCTTCAAGTTTTTTATGGACTTCCCACAATTATAAGAAATTAAACAATAGGATCACAACTAGGATGGTGGAAAACCATTATTTGCATCTAGTGAAGTTGTTGATTGCTTATCATTATTTTAAACCGAATAAAATATAAGCTACCATAACACTTAGCTCATACACAATATCTATCAATAACAACCTTTCAATTCTTGTTCTTTCCTTTAAAGAAACTCTAAAGAATGGACCATTGCAAATAGCTCTGCCAAAATCATGTCGACAAGGTATTTTAACGATTAAAAGTCCATCTAAAAGCTCCAAATACATTAGGTCAGGGCTCATCTCAATTCGCTAAGGTATAAATAATTAAAGCATTATATATGTCCATAGATATTCCATTCTTCAAAAATAACTACATGATTATGATACAAAAGGTACTTTCTAGGTTATGGAAAAAATATGTGACGTAAGAAGCATGATTATGAATGGTGTCCAATATATGTTTCTCATCACCAGCTTCTAAAAAATGTCTTTCTCCACTGATCAAGGCCATTTTTATAGACACATTTCTCATTGCTTCTTTATACTCCCCCACTAATGTCTGCATAAAAACATTTAATTGCAGAACATGAATTTTATCTCACCTGAGACTCACAACACATATAAAATGGAAATCATCATAGTAAAACAACCTAGGAAAATACTGAAAAAATTGCTACAAGTTATTCACACCATTATGATATTTAATTCACACTAAAAGAAATCCAGAATATTCTTAACAATTGAAATTCAAAGAATAAAATAATTTCTTAGGTATATGAAAGCGTTTACCTGAAGCAAGTGTTATATCTTTTGAATTCTTCTATACTTTGGGCTAGAAGTCTCACTGGATAATGACTCAATCACCTTTGAAAATTATTGGAACCTGACAAAAACTTAAGGTAAGGAACCAACCTCAAAAATAAAATCCCCAAGTACAAGACCAACTTCCATGCCAATATATTTCACTTTTAAATATGAGTTCATTATTAGGTCATGCTTAGAGTTTCATAAGAATACCAATAAAGATGATCACAACATCAAGGACAGAAAATAGAGACATAATAATCCGTATAGTTACCCCTTGTCTATAACATTAAATATAGTAAAATATACATGCAATAAAAGAAGCAATCTTAAACCTAATTTAAATACACATTATTCAATTTAAATTTTGAACATTTTAAGAACCTTGAGGATGAAACACAGAGAAATTGTACAACATAAAAATGACAACTTGCTGACCATAGAGACAAAATTGAGAGTTAGATAAATGTGAATTTGTATTCAAAAAGGCAGCTGCGAGCCTACTATTTTGATTATCATAGTTTTCAAAACCATATATTGCACCAATACAGATGATTGTAGTGATCAGTACTGGTAATTTTGGAAATTATAAAAATTGGAAGATGTGCATTTCACTGTATATAGTATATACCCTTCCATTTTCATTTTTCTTGTTGATGTAAATGTTTTTCTGTATATAAAAGTATACTTTTACAATGGAATGTTTGGAAATATGTTTTGCACCAATACTAGATAAAAAGTCATTTGAAGTCTTGGTCAAGAGAATCAAGACACATACTACACTAGATGCATAAGAAGGAAAAAGAGAAGTTAGAGAGAAGCTTCTCATGGTATTCCATACAAGACCAACATATAAGATAAGATGAGATAATTTTATTAATTTTCAACAAATAACCACAAATAGGTAATTTGGAGTGCTAAGTATAAAAGTAGCAATACACAGTGGGAGAAAAAAGGCCTATAGAAACCAAAAGAATATGTAATCTAAAATCTCATAACTACAAAGAACTTGGCACTCATTAAAAACCAAAGAACCTACCACTCTACTATTGTTTCTAATGCAAACATAAGGTAAATCTAATGTGTCATTAATGACATGACAACTAAAACTTTCCAAGCATAACTCAACAACATGGGATAGCACTCCTATTCTATATTTGCCGCAAATGAGCTACATCAAATAGGAATTGAAGATCACCTACACACCAGGAAAAGGTTTAAAAACTATGCCCTCTTTACAATTCCATGGAGAGAAATTGGCAGTGCTATTATGAACTACAATAGATGATTCCATCAATATTTGACACAATATCCAGTCTTAACACAATTTATTTATCAAATTGTATGAAATAAATTATCAAATAGGCAAGGGAAAAGTAAAGTTTGAAATCAATTACTGTTGATACTTGGAAAAATAGAAAACATTGTTAATGACACTCCAAAGTAATTAGTATTGAAGAATCATTTTTGCATCCCCTAACCCACCACAGTCATACCATAACGCTCCAGAATCCAATGTCCAGTGATGATTTCCCATTTTTTCATAACAAGATAAGGAAGAGAAGATGAGCCACCCATCTGAAGCCAAAACAAAAAGTGAGCCCTCGCAAAAATAATTATTGATTTGGTTTCTCTAAGCCAACAAAAATGTTCTTTTAAAATGAAAAAGACAAAACCAATGTTATTTTAAAATGCAAAATCTAATAATGACATTCTAACTTGGTGTATACCAATGTCTTACAGAAGAAGAAAGTTTTGAACATTTCTTTAACTGTCTGCAAAATATTAAATACATTTGAAATTTTTTATCCAGCTATTTCTTAATTGAAAATAAAGACATGCCTTGGTCAAGAGGGAGGATCACACATGTTCATTTAAAACCTACTGTCTAGACACTTTTATTCCAGTCTTACAAATTATTGCTTAATGAAAAATGTGAGGAAAATTCCATTTGTGGCCTATATGATCCCTCTGGAGAAAGCAAACAACATGTCTATTTAAGAATCATAATAGTCTATTTGACAATTTAAAATAGTTTCTTCTTTATAAATTGCATCTAAAACTAGCATTTAGGATTGCAACTAATATACTTCAAAGAAAATTCTAGATAGTCTTCTACTTTTGAAATGGGTAAAAAAGGTAATACATTATGTACAAATCCATAAATTCCATGTACATGGGCTTGATAGTATTTCTAGATCTTGCATTAGCTCATAGAGGAAGGCATGCATTTCAAATTCAAATTCTCAATGTGATAAGTTATAACTTAATGAGTTTATAATTTGACATTGAAATTTGATCATGGTCATAAACCAGTGTATAATAGTGTCAAATTGATGCA
Source organism: Pseudotsuga menziesii (assembly GCA_001517045.1). Lineage (NCBI taxonomy): Eukaryota > Viridiplantae > Streptophyta > Pinopsida > Pinales > Pinaceae > Pseudotsuga > Pseudotsuga menziesii. Next base: position 627,063 of record LPNX010505430.1, read on the forward strand.
AACTGGGGGGTCCTATTCTACAATGCATGCACTTTGAAAAGAATCCATATCTATGTTTTCATACTCAAATACCTAGTAACTAGCAACTCAAACATGAAATTCCCTTCCAATACAAGTTTCAATGCAATAAATTTGAGCAATCATAAAGAAACAATATAATATTTCAAACAAGCACGAACACAACAAACAAGGCCAATAAAATATTGTTGACAAATACTTTCTTGGAAAGACATAACTCAAAGATTGCGCTGCCATATTTTGATGTTGAACCCCTATTCAATTACTCTCACAAGTAGTTGATGATGCTGACATTTTTCTTCTTGTGGATGTGATACTGTTGGATAATGTAGATCAATTTATGACTAGCAGAGGAAAGTTGGTTAAGAAGAGTGAGCGGTGCATTTTCACTAGATACAGTGAACAACACAAGGCTTACAGGTTGTATAATATTGTCATGATGGGTTCAATGGAGGTAACAATGAGTCCACTCAGTATGTAAATACATATAAGAAAGATAAAATGTTGATTGTATTCCTTTATGTTGATGACATGATTTACACTTGTAATTTAATGCTTTGAGAATTCAGGATAGTCATGAAAAAGGAATTTGAAATGTCTGAGCTAGGTCTGATGAAGTAATTCCTTGGTCTGGAAGTTACTCAAACTGATCAAGGTATATTCATTTTTCAGCATAATTATGCTACTTTTGTGTTACATAAAATCAAAATGGATAAATGTAAACCAGTAGAAAACCCCATTACTCTAGGCGCCAAGTTAACAAAGAATGAAGATGGACCAGCAGTAAATTCTACACTCTATAAAAGAATGGTTGGTTGTTTCATGTATTTGACTGCAACTAGACCTTATTTGATGTATGTTGTTAGTCTTATTTCTAGGTTTATGGAATCTCCCAAAGAATCTCACTGGAACCCTAGTCATAAACCATTTAAGACAATACTCTTACTGATCTACATTATGTGATAATAAATGGAGGATAATGTATATTAGTTTATGATAATGTAGATATGACTAGATGATTAGCAAAGGAAGTGCAAATATGGCATCCAGAAATTGTGCTACTCTTATATTGGTTTTCATTACAATGGAACTGAGAACAACATATACCAATACATAGTTCCAATATCATGGGGGATCTACGGCAACAAATAAATTTCTAGATGTTGGTTAGTCGAGTGCAATGCTTTTGGTAAAAGTCATTGTGCTGAACAATGTAGTATCCAAAGGAGATTGTAATTGTATATATACCCTCTGCTTATGTCTATATTTAGGACTTTAGAATGTAAATAAAGAGGAAGCTTATTTCTGGTTGCAGTTTGCTTAGATGGAAACCCACCATCTTACCATTTACATAGGGGATTCAAACCAGGTGCAAATAAATGGCTTGTTCACATGGAGGCAAGTCATTTCTCTTAGTATCTATATCCATGTTGTTTCTCTCAGTTTCTATATCCTTGAAGCCCTCAAGGTTGTTTTTGTTATTTTAATACCTATTCTCTCTTATGGTTGTTTGATGAATGTTTTGATTTTTTCACAAACTTTAATGAGAAACATAGAAATGTGTTAAGAGTATTTAGCTCATCCGTCTTATTGGGATTGATATCTTATTTTCTATAAATTTTTCATGCAGGGTGGAGGGTGGTGTAGCGACATAATCTCATGTTAGGGATGGGCATTGTCTGCATTGGGTTCTTCTCTGTACATGGGAGAAACAATACCGTTTACAGGCATTTTAAGTGATGTTCCATCACAAAATTCAGGTATTTCTAGCTAAGACGCTAAAGCCATGGGATTATAAATTGGGTTTTTATAGGATTCATTGAAAGTACAGAAAATAGTTGAACATATTTCTATAGTTGGGACCACGTAATGGTTAGATACTATGGTGGGTCATTGTTCACTAGAGATGTAGGCGAGGTAGATCTGGTATGTTGGTTTTAATAGACTAACATATTTCTTATTAAGCCTTACTAACATATGTTCTTGCAATTTCATTATTTTGTATCTAATGAGCAGTATTTTAGGTCAATAAGCTCCATTTTAGAGGGAAAAGGATTTGGCACACTGTCATGGAAGATATTTTGGTTAAGGGAATGTATACAACCCAACGGGTACACTCTCTTGATTTTTTATTTAAAAATGTTAAACTACTCCTCTAAAGAATGTTATTTAACCAGAGGCCTGAAATTTCTATCAAGATCATATTCCATGTAAAATGATAATTTTTTCCAAAACATGTATCAAATTGTTATATAGAAAGGGGAAAAAATGAAAACATTAATTAAAAATGGAAAGTAGTCTATCAATTTATTCGTTGTAGGCTTTAGTCACTGGTGGCTCAGTAGGTGGACTAACCACATTTATTCACTGTGATAGTTTCCATGATATTCTGCCCCACAGTGTTGAAGTCAAGTGCATGCCAGATGCTTGATCTTTCATTGATTCGTATGTTGTTAAAAAATGTTATTTTTTATTGCATAGACAGAAGGATTCAAAGATTCATTAGCATATATCCATTTAAACCCGAATATTTGAAATATTTATGGTAGATATTAATTTTCTTTTGATCCTTCTGAGTGATTTCATAGTTCGGATGGATTTATCTCATATGTATCTAAAATTTATGCAAATTGAAAAGTTAAATGATGATTTAACTACTTATTTGTTACCTTGCAAATGGTACAAGAATGACATATCAGGAGGAAACCGGTTGATATTTTTGGTTAACCAAATGGTTACACTTCATGTATAAACCCTCCCTCTTTCTACATATCTATGGTTAACAATAAGATAATTAAAATATTATTTTAATTGGTTATATGTCTATTTTTCATTCTTATATTTTTGTTAAATATGATGTTGCATTGTAGGGATCTTTAAAACACTTTCCAGTGTCTTGTACATCTTATATGAATCCTTCAAGTATGGTACTATAAATGTTATAAGTTTAATTTTGCTAATTTTTTATGGATTTTAAATACATCTACTTGGAATGTGATGGTACTTGTTGTCAATAAATATTCTTCTCATATGAATTGTTCCTAACACCCGAGGATATAAAATGGCAGTGTTTGTTTCCACAATATCTCTTATAGTTGATAAGGACGTCATTTTTTGTTGTAAATTATGCATATGATCCAGTGCAGGAACATAAAACCTCTTCTGGCGTTTTCATTGATTTTCCTATCATCATATGATATATTGAATGTTTTCTCTAGACAACATGATGTTTTCTATAGATTAGAATTTGTATTGGTACATGGTGCAGCAGATCCCAATAATTATTGGAAGCAGTGCAAGATGAAGATGACAATGTGTGCTCCATGGAAATTAATAATAATGGAAAGTTACTTTCTGCAATACCCGATCCTTTTCTTTCTCTTAACATTTCTCATGGAATTCCAAGTTTGAATTTTTTTTAACAGGGTTTAGTTATATGAATTTTACCTAACTCTGTTGTGAATAATAGAATTCACAGTTTATTTGACCAATGCATTAACATTAGTGTCCTACTCAAATAGCATAGGGATGTTTATCAATTCATGCTACGCACATTGCCAAACCACTGTACAAATTTTGTGGCACTCACCTAATTCTCCTAGACTAAATTCGAAGGTACAACATATGCAGTAATTTTATCCAGACATGTATCTTTGGTAAAGTATGTAGATGCCATATTGTGTAATGATAATGATGATGTTTTTGTTTATTGGAAGACAATTCATGCAGAAGCAGCTGGAGACTAGTATTTGATCGAAGGATTGTTAAATATATTGATTTCCCATACGCTTGTGACTCCACTTGTAATAATTTTTTTTTTCTGAAATCATACCTACATGTATATATCTACGAATTCCGCACCCTTTCCACTTAACTCTGAATATTTATTCATGTTAGAAGGAATACATGCAATTACAAGTAAACATCAAATGTATTCATTTTGCATGGATTTAACAAAAGGATGCTCTAGATGTTCTACAGTATTCAACCACATCATCATCCCTTCCTAAAGGTGCACTATTATCAAACCATTTACCATGATATTCACTATGCAATGCTCTATTTAGTCTTCTTAACCATATTTCATAATCTATAGAGAGTACCACAGAGACTATCAACATAGTCGAAAAAATATTTCAATCTAGCTGAAATTTCACCAAGTTTCTATTGAATTGTTCTTCTTTCCCAAGAACTCTCTCTCCACTACAAAGCAACTTTTAGTGATTCTAGATGTGGTATAGTTCCACCAAAAAAATAATATAGCAGCTAATCGAAGATTTCAACATCTAGGGATGGGCTAATGTTTCTTTCTTAGAAGGCATAAGTGGAGGAAAACTGAACATTAATTGCAGGACTATCTCTATCTATAAGAACAACATGTTCCCAGTCCACAAGTAAATAATAAGAATGTATTTCCCCATATGCAATGTGAATTACATGATCCGATGAGATATCTCCATATTGGATCCCTGTAGACATTGTACTTTGTAAAGAAGATAAACAATCATAAAAGGATCGTAGTGCTTCCTCTGTATTGAAAACCCCATATCTTGCAACAATAGTGGCAACTGATTCTCCATCTAGAGAAGTCACTAGAATTGGAGCTCCACACCATGGATGGTCACAGCGACCACCAGGACACCTATCTTTGGACTCCTATTTAGTATATTTCCTATTGCAATTATGTTAAATATTGTGCGGTGAAGTGTTCCATTGTTTTTTTCCATTGTACCATATCTAATGTGCACATATAAATGTATAGTTTAATGCTTTGGTCTTCCCATTCATTTGTGGCTGAAATTTTGTTGAATATTCAACTTTAACCGTATCTATTGGTCATGACTTTATGTGTAATTTAACCTCCCCCTCCTACTTCCTTAACTATATTGTATACTCCCACCCAACCACCACATACCTTTATTTTCAGCATCAAATAAAATGAGTTACAGTAGGTTCATTAGTCCTATTTTTTATCCTCAACTAGAAAATGATATGGTTGATCAGGACTGGGTTGACCAATACCTTACCACCTGCCTTTCAATATACAAAAAGAGGATAAAAGAGGATAATACATTCCGTTTGATATTTTCATCTAGTGCGAGGATTTCCCCATTCATTAATGCAACATCTTTAAATGAATGTTGAGGGATAGGTCCTGACCAAGATAAATATCAAGGAAATTACTCCACTTTTTTTGAAAGAGCAAGAGGTTATGCGTGGCATAAATAAAGGAAATTCCTCTTGATTAATAATCGTTCGAGACTACTTCTCCCGATAAAGGAAAGAGAGGTTGAAGGCGATCCCTTGCCCCATTTACTCGTTTTTTAGTAATAAAAGCATGTGTGGAGATTTAAAACTAAAAATGGGGAATGGAGGGAATTGACATAATGAATTGTTGAGGGGTTATAATGAAACTCGGGTGAAAAACTTATTGATTTGAGACTAGAACCAAAGAAAAGGGTCAACCAACATAGTATCCCTAGCCAATCTCTCAGTATGAAACTAAGCCACGTCTAGTGAAATCTCTAGCAACAACCTAGGTCACGCGACATTTGGAAAGTTCTCCAGCATCAAATGGCCAGTACAGTAACCAATGAAAAAACATTGAACCCTTAAGTGATCCCACATAGCCTAGCCCAGATCAAAAAATAAAGTGGCCATCTATACAACTCACTTGCTGAAATGAATATCGATGTCTGGATGAAATGAAGCAGTGGACTAACTCAAGTGGGTGGGTGGTAGAAAGGTGTTATGCATTTGTTTAGCCACAAAATATGAAGGAATAAAATTAAGGTGGGCCATTATTAGGGATAGTCATCCCCAATCCTAGCACTTCACCAGAGTGTTCAAAAAGAAGCGACCAAATTGGTCACTTTTCGCTCAGTCGAACTAGATGAACTAAAGCGCTGGATTCTAAATAGTTATCTGCATACTCTATATAGAATCCTCTGTTATATTCTCAACTAGTGAGTGTTTTGGGTGCTTAATACTATCTTATATATTCTGGTGATCCAGATCCATATCAACTTAATACTATCTTATATATTTCAGTGATCAAGGCCAATATCGAAATGCCTATCTTATTGTTAGCTTCTCTTTCCTTCCAGTGCCTAACTAAGTTGATTCAATGGTTTCTTCAATTGCACCATCGTGTCTTTGCATATGGCTCTTACGCAGTATAATGTTCCATATTTTTTACTGTAACTTACACCCTAATAGATGCAATAGATTTTCCAAAATGGACCAAGGAATCTAGATTCTCTATTGGATACAATTGACAAAGGTAAAATGATGTATGCCAAACCCATTTGAAGAAAATTATTGTTGTTTTCTATGTTGTGATGGGTTTGTTGAAGAGAATAAATAATTCCCTCTTTGAAAATATGTAGACTACCACAAATATGCAGTCATGTCTAGGAATAGTCATTGGCGGTAATCTGGTGACGAAATCTATGCAGATTGCTTCCTATGCCATGGAAGAAATAGGAATCGCTTAATAGAGTCATATAAATAAATATTGGTGTGTTCTTACAAAATTTGTTTCACCTAAAAACCTTATAAACCCAACAAAATTTGTTTCACCCGAAAACCTTATAAACCCAAGTTATTCAAATATTTTTTCTCTGTTTTTCTCAGCACCGCAACCAATGAAAAAAAAATTAGATGAGTTTAAATTTCCACTATTTTTCCATCAGGGGTTATGAATCCATCTGGATCCATTCAAATGCTTATAAAAAACTTTTCTTAAAATTGAAAATTCAAAAAAAACTCAAACTGAGTTTTACCTTAAAAGGGTTTGATGACAAATTTCTTGACGAGTTGCGGGGCATGGCCTTCTTTCTTGAAAAATTGGTGGTCGTTACAGAGAGGTTGAGGATCCTTCATTCTTCATATCCACCAACATTCCATCCTCCAATGAAAGATAATGCTGGACCCATTTCTTATCAAATGAATAGAGAACAAACAGTCACTTGGGTTTCTTCATGGCCAAACCTATACCACTATTGTTATTATTTGTATTGATGTCTCTACTAATACTACATATGTCCCTTTTTAAGTGAGACATTAAAAAATCATGCATTTTGTATTTCCATTATCGATATATTTATGTGAATTAATGACACTAATGAGAGAATTCGCCAGCAAGTTCCTTTCCACCTTATATCCCTTCTTAAACCCTATCAATTCGTAATGCTATGAAGGGAAAACCTCGATGGCCACAACAATAGGTTATTATTCATTTTGCTTCTAGATATGAACTATATTAACGATCTTTAGAACTAACGTTTTGGGAAGACATTTTGGAGAGAGCCTCTACCCATCTTCAAGGTAAGATGAAAGTTTTTTTTTGTAAATGGAGCTTTGGGTGCTAAACCCCAATTTTTTTATATATATGAAGACAAGAGTTGTATCAATTATGAAGAATTAATAATAATGTTGAAAAGGAATAATGTTAATAATAAATCTTGCAATTGAATAGTGATAGACAAATTATTAACCGACTAGATTTATATATTTTATATTTGTGGTTTAATAATACTATGGTTCATAAACATGTTTCCAATGATAATAATAGGATTTAAAGTTAAATAGTATATTAATAAGAAGAACATTTATTATAGTTTTATTTTAATATATGATTATTAATAAAAGTATTGTTTATAAAATTCCAGCCAAAAAATTGTTAGGAGAAATAGTGTGCATTTATGATTAAAGAAAGATATATTTCATATTCAGACTTAAGTTTGATTATTTAAAAACACAATAATGACAAACTTATTGTACATAAATCCATCAACTTCTCATGGTTATCTTTTTCAAGTGATACATAAAACTTTAGACAAATTGGGGCTCTAGCATAACTGAGAGTTTTAAATGTTGTAATTACCTGTAGGATGCAAGAAATGTTTCCCTAGTCAGTACCTTAGTCACAACACCCCTTGAATTTCCAAAGTGTTTATAACTTCATCTTTTTTGGGTTGACACCTAACTCCATGTAGTTATGTGTTGACACTTCTCTCTTGTTTATTCAACGTTCATTTTAGTAATCACACTCATTTATGACTGATTTAGTGAGTTTGATTCAGAATTTCTTTAAAAACATAAATTTATTTTAAAGTTAAAACATGCATACACAAGTTTTCAATGTAAAAAATGACACACATTTGGGCAGGGTACCTAAGAAAATTAGTTTCATCCCAGAGATGTCTGAAAAGTACGTCCAGATTTCAGATATTGGATCGGAGCATTCAACTCACTAAATGCCCTTGGCTTACCATGAATCCATTTACTTGATATTGAGTAGAACATGCAATCCAATGCATACATAATACTAAATAGAGAGGATTACTGAATAGAACATATAATAATAAATCAAGGCCACCCATCATTCCAAGGTAAAGTCTGACAATAGTGCGCCAATCTATCTGAAGTACTAATTAATAAAACTTGCATTGACATAATGCCTGTCACTGGAAACATGAGATTAAAGAAATATTGAGCATACCATATAGTTATGATTTTTGGCCAGTCTCCTGGCAATGGCATGTATGCAGTAAGCAACATCCACCTGAGGCAAGGTTGATGAGGTCACCAAAAAACGTTCTACAACATCACAAGAAAATTCTCAAGACTAGATAATCCCCATATTTTACATCAACATTGAGATCATGATCATGATCTATTAAATAGATATGATTTTCCATATAAGGATTAATCGAATGGATGGATAATTCATTGTTCTATCAAATATCCATAACAAAACAGAAAAGGGAAAAATAAAATTAAATCACTAGAAGGAAGAATTAGGGTTAGTACCAATGACAACTCCTCTTCTAATGGTTTCAATGTCGTAAGACACTCGTGGAAAAGGGAATACGTGGCATAAATCAAATTATTTAGATTGGGAAAGGTATCCAACCATAGTATCATCATTTGCAACACCGCAGGTAATGGTGTTAAATACCCCATAAATACCCAAATAAGGGGTTGGTTGGATTGAATGCAAGAGACAAATAGGGAATCTGGTTTGAAATCCGTAGTCAGATTTAGTTTTTTTTTCCAAGAAAAAAATATTGCAATTCATTATAAAAAACAAATCACATTCGTTACAGTCATATAGACCTCATACTATATATTTGCCTATTGATATTATGTGAATATAAAAACTCAAGAGAAACTCTATCCTACAAGACTTTCATTTTTCAATAGTCATTTTATTTGTGCTTACAAAACCCATCAAAACCACTACAAAATATGTTATTCATGGATAAGAACAAAAATGAATAAACCCCACAGAACATAGATAATGTTAGCACTTGGGGATGCATAGTTTAGACATAGATGGGACTTGGATCATCCTCCATGATGGTGTCATTTTGGCATTCCCATTTTTTCCATTCACCATCACCCAATAATATACCATCCTTTGATAAATGATCTGCAATTTGATTCCTCTCTATGAAAACATGTTGGAAGGAGATTTCCCAAAAATTAGAGACAATTATGATCAAATATTCAGAAATAGGCCTAAGATCACTCTTTTTCTATGTAAAATAAATCCCATGGGAATCAAACATTGGTCAATAGTATAGCGTAATGTTGGAAGATTTGATAGGGGCCATAAAACTTGAGTAACTAATTTCCTTTTTCCTTGAGAGATGTCTGCTTATAAGGCCAAAGATGTAAAAAACATTGATCCACTTCTTCAAAGTAACACTATGAGCATTATTGAAATGCTTGTTGCTTCATTCAATTTTAAACCAAGACCAAAATGTCCTTAAGAGTACAAAGAAAGTTAGCTTTTGCGTTAAGACTGATATCCACTTCTTGTTCCTTGGATGCTCTTGGTAAAAATGAGGATATGGTTGGGGGGGTTGTCCAAAACAACCTTGTAGAGTGACATTTTAGTAGCACCATGATAGGTGGTATTGTACTACCTTTTCGCAAGGGGGGTGTAGGGGGGTGGGGGAACTGCTATACCCAATGATCATATTATTCAATGTAAAACCCAATGTCTAACAATACTTTTATTGTCAACACCTCACAACCTCTATTACTTGTTATTAAATCTAATATCTTAAGTTCTGCAATATCCAGTAGTATTATGGCATGTATCATCATTATGGACATCGACGTTGTCATCATCATCATCAACAATGCCATATGGTACATCAACATCATCTTGATCATCATCCTAATTATCATCATCGTCATCATCATTAAGTACATCACCAACAAAATCATTGTCATCATTGTCATTATGGTCGCTCATATTCCATTAAGGTCATTTATAGGTCGTTACAGTCATTTTGATGATAATAGGGTCGTTTAGATGTCATTACATACATTTAGGTTCCATTAGAATAAATTAGGATCCAAAAGTGCTACCACATGCATAATCATCGTTGGCATCGACATCGTCATCATCATCATACAATAAATCAACATTATTGTGGTCGTCATAGTCATCATCAATATAATTGTGATAATAATGAGCAAGGAGCCCTACTAACTCACAAGAATGGATGATATAGTCTTATACTTATCAAATAATATCCATATGCTCCATCATAATTATCCTAATGCGTCATCGTCATGTTGTTAGGGCCAATCAGATGCAATTAGGGTCTATCAAATGTTGTTCGGGACACTTGAATGCCATTAGAGCAATCTATGTGACATTAAGGTAATTTACCCCTCATTAGGATTAATCAAGATCCAAAAGTGCCATAATAACTATAATTTAGGTGCCACTATGATAAATAAAGATCCAAAGGTACTATCACATGAATCATGATCATTCACATTGACCTTATTATATCTGATGTTATGTTGGGAATTTTCCGAACACAATTCCTAGCTCTAAACCTAGTGCAATTCCTAGCGTAGTTTCTTTCAAAATTTCTGGCATTATTTTAGGCATTATACCTGGCTCTATACCTGCTGCTATGTTGGATATTTTCTAGGCACAATTCCTCGCTCTATACTTGGCGCTATGTTGGACGTTTTTCTTGCTGAAATTCATGGTGCTATTCATGTCGCTAACCCTGGATTAATATATGGTTTTATGATATTCGAGACATTTTTTGGAGGCTATTCTGGGTATTATATGGGATTCTTTTTAGATGCTAATTTGGACATTACCTGGGATGATAATTGTGATGCTAATTGGGACGATAATTGGGATGCTAATTAGCATCCAAAATAGCACCAACTTTTAAAAATGGACGCTAATTGGGATGTTAATTGGGACGCTAATTGGGATGCTAATTGGGATGATAATTCGGACGTTAATTGGGATGCTAATTAGTGTCCAAAATAGCGGTAGGTTTTAAAAAGGGACACAAATAACGTCATTAAAAGTGTCATCCCATGGAAAAGCGTCCACTTTGTCCAGAAAATGATGAAAATACACTAAAAGTGATAGTGGACGCTAAAAGAGACACTAATCATAGGGTTTTGTTGTAGTGATATGGAAGTTTACCTACAACCATTAACCGAAGAGTTTAAGGAATTATTGGAATGGTTACATGTAGATGATGTATCGAGACCCATCACATCAAAGAGGCGTTTTATATTTTATGGAATATGTGCATACACCATAGATGACTATCCAGGGTTGGGATTTTTCTCAAGTAAATATGTTATTTTATTTGTTTATATTCAAATCAATATTTTATTTGGCATATTTAATTAGTTTCAAATATCTTAATCTTCAACAATTACCACATGCTCTATATACCATAACATCATAGGTCTTGTAGAGAAATGTTATCATGGATGTAAATGTTGTGGATATTATATGAAGGCTAGGTTGTCCAAATACCCACAAAATATAGTGTACAAATTCTCTAGAGCATTCCTCCCAGGAAACCACCCTTGTAGAAGAGAAACATCTTCTTTCAATGGTAAACTAGAGAGAACCCAAATGCCTAAAATAATGACACCAACTAGATGGCTTAGGCAATATGATGGAGACAAGGAGAAGGAAATTGCATAGATGTTCAATTCAAATGGGGAACCTATGTTCGATGAGCCTAAAATATTTGACACCTAAGATGAGAAAATTCCCAAGGTGATGAATGGGAAATCAATATTTTATGAGCTCCCATATTGGGATCATTTTAATATTTCCCACTTACTAGATCCCATGCATATATTGAAAAATATTTCAAGTCCTTTGTGGACTCACATATCATCCCAAAAGAAGGACAAGTTATCTTCCAAGAGAGATCTTATTTCTTGAAATATTAGAAAGAAGCATTTTCCAAGACAAGTAAATAGAGGAGAGGATGGCCACTCGTTTTCATTTTAAAAAGGCGACGTGCCATGGATTTTGAAGAAAGAAGATATTAATTTGGAAAACTAATTTATATTGGGCGTGAAGGCACCTTGTTTTTATGGGTCCTCTTTATGACGCTTCTTGATTACAGGTGAAAAAAATTTTGGGTTTGAAATCACATGACCACATCAACCTTCTAAGGGTACGTATAATGTCAAAAAAAAAGTTTTTATTATTATTTATTTATTTTTCCGCACAAGTTAAAATGTAATTAACTGTTTTTGTTTACTTTGTAGTGTAATTATCCATTGTTTGTGCATGTGTTTGTGAACCACGAATTTCCTGATGAACTGTGGTGTGTCATATATAGACTATATGCATTTGTATGGTGGATGACATCAAAGGAGATTTACATTGCTAGCATCCCTCAATGGCGTCAACATATATCATATATTGTTTGTATCTTTGAAAAGGAACTGAAATCAAGTGTCATAGACTTGCAGATTCATCTTCTAATTCACCTATTTTATGAAGTTGAATTAGTCGGGCTAGTCTCATGTCATCACTGGATGTTATTCTTGGAGAGGTACATGAAAAAACTGAAGGGATTTGTTCAAAAGAGGGAAAAAATCAAGGGGTCTATGGTAGAGGGGTACATAGTATATGAGTCTTTCTATTATGCCAATGAGTACATCAACCAAATTGACCACACACCAACTGCAGTGATTTGGGATGATGAATGTGATGACGAAAAAAGGCAAGTAGAGTTACTGGAAACAAAAGGTAAAAGGCACATGAAAAGGAGCAAGTCACTTTTATTTTGATCTTCACAATTCAACATAGTAACTATTCACAACAAAATTCAAAATTTATATTTCATCCCATACGTACTGAATGTGGTTTCATTTCCATGAATACAACAACAAATTCATAAATTCATGCAATAAATAAATTCATTCTTTACAACAAAGAGGAAATACAGTTGTGGGTCACATTGTATGAAGAGAAGAGGAGGAAATGGGACATTAACAGAAGATAATTCAGGCAGTTACATGGTAGAATCATTCCTTTTCCATATCATTTAAAAGAAAATATGTTAATGATCTATCCCAATAGTTGGGTTGTAGACCAAGTCAAACAGAAATATGGTTCATTCGGTCATTACCCGCCTGAAGAGGAGGATAAACTAAAAATTGGGATAGGGTGCAATAACTCAGTAATAAAAAATGTATGTACATTTATAACTTTATAATGCAACTTTGAATTGTAACATCTATATTTAATATATTAATGCTTGGGTTATTAGACATATGATACCATCATTTGTTAAATTTTCTTATGCATGTATTTGTTCCCATCTATGTGAGCCTATGGACATCATTTTCACATTGGGGATGTTGATGATTGGATTGTTACACAAGACTATGGAGTGGAAGTCGAATTCAACCAATCTGGCCATACTAGCCACCGTGATCAAAACCTCATAAGAGGGATGTTGGGTTACGTCGAAAAGATACAAGAGATCATTCAAGTGGTCTTCTCATCTTTCCAATGTGTCCTTTATAGGTGCAGGTGGTGGGACGCATTCGATAGGAATAATGTAAAGGAAGATCGTAATAATGGGTTAAAATGTATCAACTCTAGAAAGATGTGGGATGAACTTAAGGAGCCTTTTGTTTTCCCAAAACATTGAAACCAAGTGTTATTTTACCCAAATTTGTTTAATAGAGATTGGTGGTTCATATTAAGATGCAATCCTAGATCTAAACATGCTTTTGAGAACAACAATGTTAGCATGCCAACTAATTAGGAAGATAATTAGGGTGATGGAAATAGAGATTTATATGTACATGATTTATTTCATCATTTACAGATGGAGATATCATTTTGTTACTGTTATCTTTGTTTTTTTAATTATTTTTTTTTTCATGTTATGATGGTGGGAATGGAAAGTTGATTATTGGATGGAGTGTTTAAACCATTTCAGTTGGTTAACAGCCAATACGATGTGAAATATAGTTTATTTCTTTGAATTAATCTATGATTGTATGGAATGATTATATGTAATTGTCCAAATTACTCGTATTATGTCTTGTGTACACATATAAATACACCATGAAAACAACTTACATGATTCAATTTTATTTTTTGTGAAAGTAAAGGCTAACATATTCTTTCAAACTTGAAGGTGTTCTATAATTTCTGTATTAATATTGTAATAATGCTTGTATTTTGTGACGGTTTTGTTATAAATAATGTTATCAATTATAATTGCATTATTTTATGACATTTCTCTTAGATTAATAGAATATTTTTTATTATATGATTCGATTAAGTTCAATTAGTTTATGGCCTTGATAACAGTGAAATTTACAAGAGAATTTAAGGTTCTCTACAATGACTTAATTTATGGCCTTGATAACAAATGAAATTTATAAGAAAATTTAAGGTGCTTTCTGATTTATCTATCAATATTTGAATGTTTGTATTTCATGATGTTTTTTGTTATAAACTGTAATGCTAAGAAATATAAATGCATTAATTTATCACACTTTTGTTATAATGTTTCCAAATTTTTTTTAATGGAAAAAAGAGAGAAAAAAATGGCTTTAAGGATGAAGGTGTAGGTATGGAATCTTCTTTTGGATTAAAAAAGGATTTAAGTGAGAATCTTCTTTTCCCTTTGTAATAAAATAATTAAATATGATATATTAATTAAGATGGATTGAATTTTGCATCTCTCTATTTCTAGGAGGTTAAACTCCATCTTAGAATTGGTTGAGACAATAAGGATTTATATGAAGCAGTTAAAAAATTAGATCTATGATCAATATTTATTCACCTTATTTTATGGTTTGTAAATAGTTAAGTAGTTTTGATTTATAAATGAAAGCCATGGTTTTATATTTCACTTAAAATATTTCATATATGTATCAATATATAATAATTGATTTAGATTTTATTAATTAATGTAAATTTATAATAACATAATCCTATGTTAATCTAATAATTTATATAACTAATATGAATCTATACTATTTTAGAAATTAGATATATTCATTTACAAACTCAAATTACATGAATATTTGATATCTTAAATCTTGCACGGTTTTGAAATTATTATTCAATACAAAATTATTCTAATGTTATTAAATAAAGTTTATAAATAATAATTATAACAAAGTAATAAAACAATAATTTAAAAATAATAACATTAACAAAGTAATGTTACATCAATAATTAATTGCAATTCTTTGAATAGTAGCTAGATTTAAACCTCATTTTTAAAAGGTACAAAATGTGTTCCTTCAAAGTGGACAAAAGTTATATTATATAATGAAGATCATCATGATTAATAATAATAAGTTTGGAGAACGCAACTTTTGGGTTTACAATTGAGAGGAATTGTAGTTCTTTTAATTAAATTTTTGTCTTTGTTTTGATTAAAGCTTTGATATTTGTCATTGTAAAGTGAGTTATTGTCAAAAATATTAAAATGTTGAATGATACATTGATAGGTCATATTGATGTTCATATTTACATTTTTTTTGTCATGTTGGTATTCATATATTATAATAATATTATATGATAGTACTTGACTTTTTGTTATGATGTTTGGAAAATAGATTTATAAATTAAACAAGATTCATTAATGTTTATCATTTGAATATATAATTAAGTTATACACAACATTATTCGATGAAGAGTTAATTTCCTTATTAAGAATAATTAAATATTATTTCGTAATGATGAACATATAGTTTCAACAAAATAAATATATTATTATATAAGTCTAATATTATGACAAATATTACTACATTATTAAGAAAATTACAATAAATTATCATATCCATAGAAATTATATAAGAAGAATATCAACACCAAATCTACAAAAATTTATGGCATAAACATAATACTATGAAAAATATATAAACATGATAATATGAAAAATTATACACCAATAATAAATCGTACAATTGTAACAAATTCATCCATAATTTACAATGCAAATTGTGATGTTTTGTCGACTAAATTAATACTTAGTGATTTAAAGACCCACCTAAATTTGAATAGTACAAAGTTCTTTTAGTATATAAGCATACGCTCATCATCATTTTCAACACCTAACAAACATAAGCATCATGATCATGTCATCATAAACATAAACATAAAAACCATCATACTAACATAAACATAGCCATAAGTTTTAACAAACGCGTACATGCATGATCACCATTTCATGACATAAACATAAACATATCACTATTATCATTGTCAACATCTAACAAACATAACCATACTAACATAAACATAACCATAAGTTTTAACAAAAAAGTAGATGAATCACCATCATTTTCATAACATAAACATAAACATACCATTATTATCATTTTCAACATATAATAAACATAAAAATAAAAAATAAAATTGTATATACCATCATACGTTCATTAACATAAACCCAAAAATAAGCATGAACGTACCATCATAAACATTACATCACATGTAACATTTATAAATAACATATTTAAATATCATCTAACAGATATAACTAATAATATACATAAACATAATTAGTGTTCCATGATCATCATTTTCACCACATAAATAAATAAACATCAACATAAACATTGACATCAACATAAACATGAAAAATGCAGTATATATAGATATGAACATATATAACATCAAAGTCATGATATAGTATGTTAAATATAATAATATATCTCAATTGTAATAACTGCTATGACATATTTACTGCACCTCATCCAGCAGAGGCATCATCACTATCTCTTTGACCATAGTTAGATGCATCATCACCTCCACCAATAGAGCTAGAGGCAGTATTAACGCCTCTGTTGGAAGAGCTAGAGGAATTAGTACCTATACCAGAAAGAAAAGGAGGTATGAGATATAGAGGGATAGGTCCATCAAGATGAAGTGTATGACCCTCTTTGATCATCTCTAAAATAGAAATGAGTGATGTAGGAGTTGTTGGATGGTTAGGATGATGAGTAGGACTGAAGGGTTGGTCGAGCAGAAGTAGAGGAGATGATGATGTAGGTTCGAGAGGGACGTTGAGTAGCGGTAGAGGAATATATGATGAGGAGGAGGACATGGTGGAGGAGGAGGTGTTAAATTTTCTCAAGATCTGATTAGATTATCTAGGATATTTATCTGAAAGAATAACAAGTCACAACAGAATGCATAAGATTTAAAATATACACAAGACACAAAGATTTTCATTAGGGAAACCATAAAGGATAAAACCCTGCAAACTTCTTCATAATAGTAAGATGATCAAAAGAAGTAATAAGAAATGTACAGCAGCTATCTTTATCTCCTCCTTTGAGTGTCTCTCTCTCTCTCATGTTCCTTAGAGAGTGTGCGAGGTGTGTATAAATGAGGGAGAGCACCTCCCTATTTATACCCTTTCAATTCACTGACCAAATATAATACTCGATCCTACATGTCATCTCACATGGGGCCCACTTATCCTAGAGAGACCACAATTACATATTACATGATGTTACACTGGGGACTATTGCCCCGACTTACAATGGAGGTTGTACCTCAAGGTATAGACATAATTTAGACATCCTGTAAAGGGGTAACACACATCCCCAATGGGGGTACAACAACATACAATGATAATATACATCAGAATATCTTTCGAAGTTACAAATAAATCAACATGAGGTGGATGAGACGTTGAAGATAGAGGAGGAGAAGGTGGATGAGATGTCAAAAATGGAGGGGTGTAAGGTGAAGGTTGAGGATGAGGTGTAGTGGATGTGGAGTCTGTTCCACTAGTTGAAGAAATAAGTGGAGAAGGAGGTTGACTAGCCAGTGGAGGATATCCTCCCTCTTTTGATGATTAACTACTATGATGGATACCATCTAAAAGATCGCAATCACCAAAAATGTGTTGCATCAAGATCCTCATATGACCAGTAAGCATCCTCCACAAATCTACATGTCGAGGATACCTTATAATATACCTCATATGTATAGGATGAACCCCTCAATAACACAACATCATAGACATATTGTCTATGATGTCCTTTCGAAACCTCTCATATGACCTGCATTAAATCCCAAGTATGAATAAATGGGGTGAATCAAGATCAATTGCATACAGATATGTATCCTCCTCATCCTAAAGAAGCAGAGGTGGCACATTGCCATCAAATGTCCCAACATCTGTAAAATATACAGTACACAACTATAACTAGACAATTTTATTAAACATGAATTCAGTATAAGAATATAAAATCATTTTCTTTTGCAATAAATATAAAAAGAATATAATACAACTATACTAATTCAAACATAACGCTAAATTGACCTCTATCATCTGCGGGCTCGTCCTGAGTGAATAATATGTTTGGACACCCTCTCCCATACAAGCCAGTGTATGGATATGAAACCATGTCTAATATAGGTGGGTCCTCATTCCCTAGCATCTCAATCACATCTGTTGTGATCCTCATTGAAAAGTCAGGGTTCCCCTTCTTGGGCATCATCTTCCCCCAAATGCACATAGGCACATCCATTGGCATCCTAGGAGGGTGTCAGTCAAAATATGGCCTAGTTGCTAGAAATGTCTCAAAAAATAAACAAAACAACTTTGAACCAAAATGAAAGTTCACCCTCCCGCCAATACATGTGCAAAATCGAATAAGAGCATAAAAAACTATCGTAAAAAAATAGCAAACCACCTAACGCATCTAGGTACCTAGAGTAAAGAATCAACATAATATAATAGATGATAGATAATAGGTTTCCCATCACTGGTGATATGTGCGATGGTTGCCACCAATAAACATATCCACCTAACATCTTATGTACCAAACATAGTAATGGAGAGATTCCTACCTCTAACCAAAACTAAGTAGGATTGAGGATGTTGGGATCAACATATCTATGAATATATACTAGTTGAGTTGATGTTACATCTCAAACTGGGACCTCAGGAACTAAGGAAATTCCTCACCTCTCATAGAGATCCATATGATGAAATATATGTCCTCCTCAACTGTTGTTCGAAACCACTGATCAAGACCAACTCGAAACACCTTCCTAGGATGATCCTAGTGTGAGATCAACTGGGTGAGGAATGTAGTTTTCCCCTTGAGTGATGTGGCCTCCTCATAGAACTTGAGGAGGCCAACAACTCTAAAGAGTTGTTGTGTCTATGGAGTAATAGTATCAAGGTATATATCTCTCTCCCTCTCCATGGACTCCCATTCTCTCCAAAAGTTATACTAGTTAACTGAGCTTCACATTGTTTCCTTTCCTCGCGGTTCTTATGTCTTTGTTTTACATATAACATGAATTTTCTAGTCTCATCAAAATAAATATAAAAACATTATATGAGAATTATATGTATTAAAAAAAATTTAAATTTTTGGCAAAAAATTGACATACTGTGCACTTATATCAATATAACACACTGTATATAGTGCACTTACATAAATACAACACACATATATGGTACACTCATATAAATATAAGGCACCATAAAGTTGGTTTTCTTATTTGTAATGAACGTGCTAATTGTTAGTTTATAGTTTTTTAAATATTTTTTGTGTTTTGGCGGTGCACTACAAAATAGCAAGGCATCAGAATTGCGTTGCATTTATATTATATCAACGCATATTTTAATGTGTGATGACATGATGTAGAAACACCACGATTCTCCTAGCGGATTTCATAGCACCAAACAGCAGTGTGCTGACACCCGCTAGAAAGATGGTTTTTCAATTTTCTTAGTAATATTTATCAATGTGTTCAATACAAATATGCACACCATAGTGACAGTGCGCTTATGTGTAATGAACTTACCAGTTGTTATTTTATAGTTTTAAAATAAATTTTATGTTATGTCGATGTGCTACTAAACAGTATTGCATTGGTAAAGCGATGTGTTTATACCATGTAAATGCATTGTTTAATATGAATGACCGTAATGTAAAAGCACCACGGTGCTCCTAACAGATGCCATTGCACTAAAGACTGGTGCGCTAACGTCCGCCAAAAAGTTGGTATTTAAATTTTCTTGGTAATATTTATCGGTGCATTCAATAAAAATTGGCACACTATAAATTGGGTGTGATTATGTGTAATTAAATCACCAATTATTAGTTTATATTTTTTTAAAGATTGTTTATGTTATAGCAATGTGGTATGAGGTAGTAGAGCATCGTTATTGCAGTGTGTTTATACCATATAAATGCACTATTTAATGTGCATAAACATTATGTAAAAGCCCCACAGTGCTCCTAGCGGATTTCACAGCACCGAACACTAGTGTGTTGATGTCCACCGAATAATTGATTTTTTCATTTTAATGGAAATATTTACCGGTGTGTTCGATACAAATTTGTGCACCATAAATTCAATGTGCTTATGTGTAATGAACACACCAAATGTTAGTTATAGATTTAAAATATATTTTATTCTATGGAGGTGTGCTACGAAAGTGTAGTGCATTGATATTACGGTGTGTTCCATCCATTCGGGTCGCCACACCATTAATGTGCCCTATAACAAACTACAGTGTGCACTGGCATTCGGGGTGAGTCGAACGACTCGAATGCGTCCTGTAAGGTTTTAATTTTTTTTTAAATGGCAAAATAAGTGTTAATTGCAAAAATTAAATAGCTAAAAATTTAAATTATCAAGAATTAATTTTCCTGATAAACCACGCACCGGGGAGGCATCCTGGATATGTATGGAGAATTTTTTTTCCCACCATTTGGAACAAATCAAATTCAATTCAGCAGCCAATAAAAGCGAGCAATGTGTCAATATGGAGTGGAATGAAAACAGGTGGTAGGGCGTCTAGGTGGGTTATGGACGACACCGGTGAAAATGGCTCAGATGCACCATGGACGGTTGAAAATGATTTTGTCCGCGTAGTAATTTATTTTTATAAAACCATGTTCCAATGTGCCCAATAGTTGAATGCATCGATGCGTTGTAATTACACTGCTGCACCGCATTTTTATTTTACACACACGCCGGGGCATTTGTTAGTAATGAACAACCCACGTTTCGCATGATTTTGTTTATCTTATTGATGTTTTTTCTAGGACACTACATTGTTTTTAAGATATCCCAATGCGTTAGGTTTTTAGACGCACTAGTGAGGTAAGTTTAGAAAAACGTACTGCTATGGTTTTAAAAACTTGTTGTTGTTTGTCATAATACTTTTTAAACACATGTTTTTTCTCCATGCAACATTGTTTTTGGGTGGCCTTGGTGCATTTTGGTTATAGATACACTGGTGCACTGATTCTTCCAAAATGAACGACATCAGTTTTACAAAATTTTAGCAATTTCTACATAATTTTTTTTTAGTTTTGGGTTTTTCTTCGAGGCACTACATTGTTTTCTTCAGGTCCTGGTGGTTTTTTTCTAAGACCCACATGTACGACAAGTCTACTAAAATGCACCACTATGATTTTATAAAAAAATTGGCCTTTGCACTTAATTTTTTTTAATTTCATGTTTTTTTCGTCGTGCGTCATTCTTTTTTGTTGGCTTCCCCAGTCTGTTTGTGTTAGATACACACTCAGGAGTTTTTCTTAGAACCACGCTAAATACAAAACCTTTTCTATAACCTCTGGTCGCTCGTCTCCGCTATTTACCTCTGCTATAATCATATTTTTGAGCTCTTTTGAGAGGAGCATCACTATAACCTCCGCTACAAGGCCTTTTCCTTGTAGTGCATATTCATATCCACACATAAATATGGGCACTTGAAAAAAAAATTGATGTTTTAAAATCTCATATCTAATAGTTATTCTTAGCTTGTCCCATAGGGTATATATTCAAACTATTAACTATCTGAGTGCTCTTGTAAATTAATAAATTTGTTAATATTTATAATATTTAAAAACTTCATGGGATCGAGCTCTTCAAATTCAATTAAAATCAAACATAGAATTATTAACATAATCAAGTTTAGTAAAACATAATTTCAGCAAGAAGAATGATACTTGTGGGTAATAGTAAAACCTTGAAGAAGAATCATGTAAAAGCATTAGGACCACCACTTCCTCTATATTTCATACTTGTAAATATGGCTCGTGGAGTAAGTGGAGTTATAGATGTGACTGGAATCATGAAAAATGGGTATAAGAGACTCTTCTCCATTTTTCCATGATTTTAGTCACATCCATAAACACCAATCACTCATCTATTATATCTATAAGCCCTCTCTACTAGTCCTTGGTTGAGTTTCTATGCAACAGACATGATGAAATAAGCAATGGTTTGTTTTTGTTTTATACTTATAACTGTTGTTGATGCTCAATCGTGCTTTCTAAAATGGTCGATCAATCTTTCTAAAATTGTCGATCGAGCTTCTAAGCTCAATTAATCTCTAAAAATACAATGGCTGAATTGAGCTATTAACGCTCAATCAAGGGTTAATTAAACCCTCTATCGATCTTAGTACCTCAATTAAGGGTTTTATTAACCCTCGATTGAGTGTTTTAAAATAGATTGATCAAGTTCTTATCTAAGATGTCAATTGCATTTTCTAAATCTCAACCGAGGGCTTGCAAAAAGCTCAATCAAGGTTGATGTTTAACATAATCGTTCCCTCCACTTGCCAAAAGGTGTTACCCATCTTCATGGGAGCACACAAATAGAACTAAAATAAATGATGAATATAAAGAAGTTTTTTATGCCTTAGTGAAGATGGGAACACCTGACATTAATCTGCTAAAACTACAATAAATAAACCTCTCAACAGTTAAAAGGGAGAAACATACTAGTGATATAATCAAGGCTAGGTTTCATGTAGCCACGAAAGTGGAAATTATCCATAGAGACACTACTACAATGAGCATAGAAGAAGAAAACCCCTTTACTCTAACTATGGACCTTGGAGAAACATAAGGGGTAGAGGAAACCAAGAATAATAAAGATGAGAAACATGTTTTAATTTCTCATATAGAGGATTCTATGTTAGAATCCCTTGAATCGAAAGCACTGACCAAGATCAAAACAATGATCAAAGGTACAAGTGATTCAAATACCTAGTTGTAGCATGAACAATGAATTGCAAACATATAAGAAAATATTTAGATCATGAAAATGCAACACCTAGATAATAATAGACAACTAGAAGAATATAATTTAATTTCAAAACTTGAATTGAAGAGGCATATGGAAGAGTTAGTAAAAAAACTAAAAGGATTGACATATTTTAGGAATCCATTGCCAAAATGGCTAAGTTGGTTGAAGATATGTAATATTGTGGACTTCCAACCAACTTCTATGCCTTATTTTTGAAAGAGAGGTGGGATGGATTTTAGTTGGGGAGAATAACTAACTAACTTTCCTACTGAAATCATATCCCAAAGGAGTTTATAGAAACGTGCTACAAATACAGTGAGGAGTAAAACGATCAATTACGAATTTTACCCTCAAAACCATGTGTTACCTCACCCCTACAAATTGTCACTTAATCCCTATGTGAGAGATGTAAAACTTATGCAACTTAAGGCATTTTTATCTAAAGTTCATATTAAAGAATAAGGATTGCACAACTATAGAGATAAAGGGAAGATAAAAGAAACAATTATAATTTGATTAGAGAAGAGGCAACAAAGCTTGAGGAGATAATACAAAATGATATGAACCTTCTCTCTTCCCCTAAGCTAGTACCCATCCTAAAAGAAAAACAAATAGGGTAGTTTTCCTAGTACCCATCCTAAAAGAAAAACAAATAGGGGTAGTTTTCCATTGTAAAGCAATAATAAAGAGTTCAAAATATAGGAAACTACAACTTGGTCAAATTAAGTGGGAAAACTACTTAATTACTGCTTTTAGGAATTATCTATTGCCCTTCAAAATGTAAAACCACATTCCCCATAAAATTTGTAAAAAACTTTTTAAGAAAAACCAATGTAAAAAAAAACCACATTCCCATAAAATTTGTAAAAAACCTTTTCAAAAATAACCAATGTAAAAAGAGAAAAAAAACTTCTCGACAAACTCAATGTAAAAAAAATACAATGAAAAGCATGAAGGTCAAACCAAACACCCTATATTGTTACACTGTATATCTATAAGGTACATGGACAAGGAAAGAGAAATAAAAAGATGGAGGAATACGAAAAAACAATAAGATGTCATGCTAACGATTCCATGACATAGAGTGTGGTTTATGATTTCAAGAAAGTATGAAAGGATCATAATGAGAATATGAACCAATTAAGAAAACTTAAAAATATTGTTAACAGTTAATAATAAAAGGTTTCAAAAGATTCACTTATACATTATAAACGAATTTGAAATAAATTACCAAGTAAATAAAACCTCGAGTTAAGTACAACACACAATACAACTTACCATATTTATGACTAGAAATTAAGTTATGCACTAGAAATTAAGTTATGCAATGAAAGTCAAGTAATGCATAATATTACATCATTATAGTTAATGCTTATTGCATGTTTACAAATAAAGGATTTGAGGATGATATATTGAAAAAATACTATACACACAAAGAGGATTTGAAGAGAACTATTCATGAAAAAAATATTGCATGATTAGAGTGAATGATTATGGTAGGTTCACAAGGATTTGAAGATAATGATACATCGAAAAATACTATACACACAAAGAGGATATTAGGAGACAAAAAGGATACGAGGAGAACGATATAAAAATATTATACTTTATTTTATGAGATTTTTTTAATTTAAAATGTTTTAGTAATTATTTATATTAGTATAAATATATTATTAAAAATTATATTTATATAAATTTTAAAACAGTTTTAATATGTTTTTCATTATAATAAGTTTATATTATTTAAGGTGTAGTCTAACTATTTTATGTTTTAATGTTTTATGAGTATATATTTTAGTTATAAAACTGGTTGAAAATTTCTAAAAAAAATATTAAAATCATATATATTATCTTTGGAAATTCATATTGATGATGATGGTGGTGGTGGTGGTTAACGTCTACTCAGACTAAACTTTGGTCTATCAGACCCAAAGAAACAAATTATTTACTTTGTTTTAAAATTGTATTTCTGTGCTCAAATAGCTTGGAGAGAAGTGTCTCGAGCTCACTATAATTTTGACAAGTTAAAAGGCTAGGAAGGTCGAGATTACAACAAAGATTATGAAACTGAGATCTAATGTGGGTGTAAGCAAGGAATTCTAAGAGGAAGTGTTTTTCATCCTCAATGTTCATATTCTCACAGAGATGGAAGATCCTTTCTACCCATGGTGTTTTAGGAACTGCCCAACGACTAGTTTCACTAAACCGAGAGATACTTTTGATCTTCCAGAGTAGGGTTGATGTTTTTTGTGCAAAATGGATGTTGAATCCAATTATCATATTGGGGTGGATTGTTCCTTTACTTAGAATGTTTGGTTAATCATTGAGGACAAATTAAAATGCAATAACCTTTGGAGTGGAGAATCTGTGTCAGAATGTTTGAAATCTTGGTGTTTAAATTCAGAGGTTGCTCATATAAAATCTTTACCTGTTATTGTCTTATGGTTTATTTGGAAGGCCAAGAATTTATCTTGCTTTGAAGATCTAACTTTGTCACCAGCACAGGTTTCAAGCTTCAGTCTAGGTATGATGATGGCTCTTCCGCAGAAGAATACAGTGGTAAAAATAAGATCTATTTTGTGGAATTTATTGACAAATCCTTTGCATGGGGTTTCTTTGATGGTTTTGCAGCTGGGGACCCTAAAATCTGTGGAGTTGGGGGCATGTTGTATATCTCGGATGGGCACTATTTCTCATTTAAAGCAGGAGTACGTTTGGGTACTAATAATTATGCAAAGCTTTGTGCTTTAAAGCTACTTCCCTTTCTGGCTAGGAGGAACTCTTTGGCTAAAATTCAGATTTTTGGTGATTCTTAGTTAGTTATTAACTAGGCATATGGTAAGTTCAGATTATTGAATTTATATTTATCCATGATTCTTCAGGAAGTTAACAAGCTTATTGACTGTTTTGATTATGTGGTGCTCAAACATATATATTGGGAAAGAAATACTTATGCAGATGTCTTGGAAAAAGCTGGAGGGATGATTTTGGAGGGTCTTTGGTTCATTAAGGAGCATCGTGTAGATGAAGTCGTGGAAAATTTTCAAATTTTTTGAGTAATATGGGACTATTGAGGCTGCATGAAGATCTTGTTACTATTTGAGGATGCAAATTTCAGTTTTTTGATATATGGGACAGATGAGTCCAATTTGCAGTTTGCAGATTTGTATGAGGATGACGATTTCTTTTGGGTTTTGCTATTTTCTTTTTGAGACAGTATTGTTTTGATAATCTATATGTTGATGATGATCAACTGATGTTTACAGTTTTGTAAAAATTATGAACATATACCTATTTTTACTTTGTTTATGCTCGATATGGAGCTTTATTTTGAAGGAATCACCAGTTATAAGGTTGGGCTTTTTTGTGTAAATGGACATTAGAGCCATCTGTAAAATGTGAATATAAGTATTTACGAATTTTTTCCATGGAAAAAAAAAGGGTTGATGACTTCCTTATAATACCTTAATTTTATTTTATCCTCTAAATCTTTCTCACACCACATTTTCTCCTTAAACTTAGAAGTGACAATATTTTTAATGTTATTTATATTTTGCAATGCAACATTTTTGTCGATCTCCCAACAGTTTAACCAAGCCCTGGTATCTTTATACCAACCTCTCTTGAGCCTTAGGTTGTTTTGGTTGGACTTTAAAGCTAGTTTAGGAAGTCTATGGTCTCCCATGTTATTGATTTTGTGCTTGTATAACATGAGCCTAGTCATAGCTAGGCTCTCGATAGGAGAAAGACCCATTTCTATAAGGAGAATAAGGTAGGGTGTATTGCTTTTAATTTTGAGGTTATACATGATAAAACGCTTTTGGATTTGCTCAATGAAAATTTGAACACTTTTACATTTAAATTTTACAAAAAAAATTATAGAATTGTGACCAAAACCCAATAGAAAGTCTAAAACCTATAATAAATAGATTGCTCCATTATTTAAACATGAAATTTTAATAACTCATTAAAATAATAATAATAAATATTTTGGATTAATTATTAATTAATTTTAATGTATATATTTATAATTAAGAAATTAGTTCCCAAAAATTTTAAAGTTGTTTATTTAATAATTAATGAAGCACCTAATTAAAACATTTGATTTTAAACTTAAATACATCTAATTAAAAGTATAGTTATATGTTTTATAATAATAAAAAATATTTAAATTTAAATTTAAACATATCAATAAAACAAAAGACTTGTTGATATTGTTATGTTCTCTCATATAAATTTAAATTTGTTTAAACTTATGATCTAATAATTTTTATGTTTATTTTTAGAAATGAGATGATAAATTTATAAACTTAAATTTTTTATATATTTTTTTTATCAAAAATTTCAATTAATAATTATATTATTTTAAAATAGGTTAAAATTTTTATGTTAAAGTTATTTAAAATAAAAATTACTAAATTTAGAAAAACTACAAATATTACTAAAATTTTTTGTAAATTTTGAAAAATAATTAAATTTGTGCATTTATTAACTAGCTTCACATTCTTTATAATTCATCAATTTTTACTATTTTATAACTTTATTTTAATGATAAAAATATAACCATTAATCTATATCTTTTACACATTCTTTATAATTCATCAATTTTTACTATTTTATAACTTTATTTTAATGATAAAAATATAACCATTAATCTATATATTTTACTTTGAATGTTTTGATAATAAATAATGAATTTAACCATCAAACTTAAATTTTAATTGTATATGCACTTTACTCTCTTTTGTTAGATTTTGATAATCATTTTCATGGTTATGACAACAATGATTTATTAGATTTTGACAATCATTTTCATGGTTATGAAAACATTGTCAAATAGTCAATAATTGACATATAGTTAATAACACTTTTAAAATTGTTTATAATATTATGTTCCACATATGTGAAGCGGAATCCAACATAAAGACAAAAGAGAAACCAACACAATTAATAAGTTGAATTAATTTTCAAGGATAGTTTAAGTGATTGTCACGTTTAACAATTTCTATTATTTCTAATTTTAATATAAATACACTTATTAATAATGAATCGATAGTTACTTTTAAAAAATTATAAATTCAAATACAACTTATACTTTCACAAACTAAATATATAAAATAATTAAATACTTAACACGTGTCATTAGCTAATGAGAAAAATATCTCAACAAACATTAAATATGCGATAATTATCATCTACCACACATTGTTTTATTGAATCAAGGAAGTTCCTCAATGATGGGGATTACATATAATTATTAAGAGTTAGGGTATTGAGAGTAGAAAGATATAAAAGTTTATAGCGCATTCGATATTAAGTAAAAACATATGATATAATATATCGTATAAAATCCATGCATATTATCTACCCAATGTAAATGGTGGTCATTAAAATCCTTAAAAGAGCAAATTTCAAATTGTAATATCTCCTTCATACGGAATATGATTTGAGATATTTTTTTCAAATTGTGCGATTTTGATTTTGTGATGAGAAAAAGGATAAAATATTATCTTATGGAAATTATGCTGAAAAATAATTAAAAACTACTATGAGTGTCATGGCCTTTTTTTTTTCATTTAAAACTAACAAAAAGAAAAGAAAAAATATATATTTTGAGTCTTTTAATCTGCTTTAATACCACTTATTATGTATATTAAATTTTGATACACCATCACATAGAAGATATCAAATATGATCCAACTTTATTAATATAAAAACTTTTAAGGTAGACAAAGACCTTGTCATTTATGCTTTTATGGAAGGAATCCACTCTATTTTATCTGCCTCACCAAGGGGAAAACCTCCTATGAACTAAGATCTAAATACAATATACCCCAAAAATTATTTGTAAGGAGGAATCCATCCTTATTTGTAGATCTCAAGGCAACTCTAACCATAACAAGGTCTCCCAACTACTTAGTGTACCTTCTTTAGTGAAGCTCCATTACATTTATTCGCTAATAACTATCATACTAGGCTTTATTTAATAACAACAAACATAGTTGACCTAGTATAGCTTACATAGAATGGAATCCACTATTATTAATATAATGGACCCTTCAATCCCTTATTATACCCTTAGGGAGGATCATAACAACATGGTATATATGTCTATTGATTCAAACCCATTCACCAACTAAAGATCTTATTTCATCACAAACCAAAGGAAAACCTATAGTGTTTCATACTTCCTACCATGATATTTGAACGAGATGAGTGCTAAGGTTTATAGATAAAAGGAGGATGCACTAAACAATAACAGGATGATCAAATTGATAGTATGGAATGCCTTGGATAACCACCCATTACGAATTTTATGGAATAAGTTTATTGCAATCAACAGAGAAGAGTTTCATCACTTTAGGTTGCGAGTAAAGGACACGAGGAAAATAAAGAAGCAAACCCTATAGGGGAGTCCAGAAAAAGAAGAAACTAAGAGGAAAATAAGAGATCAACAAGAAAATAAAGACTCAAAAGAGAACTTAAATAGACGATGAAGGAAAATAAGTTCTTTTTTGCCTTAGTGAAGATGCTAGTTCACCTTACACTACTCCCCTAAAATTGTAAGAAAGAAGGATCTAAACAGGTAAAAGGGAGAAATACACTAGTCAACGAACAAAGACTGGGTTTTAGGTAGCCATGAAAATAGAAATTGTCCAAAGAAACACTACCATAGTGAGAATAGAAAAAGAAAACCCCTATAGTCTAACCATGGACCTTGGAGAAACACAAGCAGTATAGGACACCAAGAAGAATAAATCTAAGAGATAAGTTTCAACTCCTCAATTAGAGGATCCTAGAGTAGAATCCCTCAAATTGAAAGGAGTATGGAGACCAAAACAATAATTGAAGGTACAAGTGAGAAAACTACCTAGTTTTAGCATGAACAAAAAATTGAACCCTACAAGAAAAAATCTAGATCAAGAAAAGGAAACACACATATAGCAAGAGACACCTAGAAGAAGAAAATATGAGTTTAAAACTTGTATTGAAAAGGCATATGAAAGAGTTAGAAAACAGAATTGAAAATATTGATCTATTTGAGGCATCCATCTCCAAAATGGTTAAGTTGGTTGAAGATATGATATGTTGTGGATCTCCAATCAAGGTCTAAGCCTTATTTTTGAAAGAGCAGTGGCATAGATTTTGGTTGGGGAGAATAGATAGCCTTCGTTACCAAATTGAAACCGCAAAGGAGTTTATAGAAGCACAAAATGAATGTGATGAGGAAAGGGATCAATTGTGTGAATTTTATCTTCACAACCATGTGATATCTCACCCCTACAAATTGTTACTCAATCCCTATGTGGGAGATGCACAACTTAGGGCATTTTTCTCTTGGGTTCTTAATGAAGAAGTGAGGGTTTTACAAGTATAGAGATAAATGGAAGAGGAGAGAAACAATCATATTTGGATTAGAGCATAGGAAGCAAGGCATGGGGAGGTAATGTAAAATCATATGAATTTGACCACAACCCTAGAGCTAGTACCACACCTAGAGGAAAAGAGAACATGGATAGTTTCCCATTGTAAAGGAAAATTGAAGGGTTCAAAATATAGGGAAATACTTTTTTTTTCGAATTCAGGTGGGAGGAGTTATCTATTGCACTTCAAAAGGTAGAACCACATTCCCCATAAAATTTAAAATACAACCTCTTGAAAACACAAATGTACAAAGATGTAATAAAAACATGAAGCCTAGTCCAAACACCCTAACACCATATATTATTACACCATATATCTAAAAAAGAGTTAGATGAAGAAAAAATATATATATACAAAAAGTAAGAAAAACAATACGCTATCATGTAATAAGATATCATGTAGTAAATACTTTGAATATCATTAAATCAAACTTTCATTCTGAAACACCAAATTTTTCATAATGAAATAATTTTTTTTAATAACTTATTAATAACTAATCAAATTAAATTGAGTCAACTAAAACTCACACTACAATGTACCACATATAAGCAAGAAATGGAAAGAGTAGAAATCTATTTATAAATTTAAAAGTTTAATACAATGTACCACATATAAGCAAGAAGTGGAAATAGTAGAAATCTATTTATAAATTTAAAAGTTTAATTAAAAAAAATTAATTAGTATATTATATTAATATAATATTTTTAAAATTTTGCTAATAACTTTGAAAGCTCATTGAATTTAAGTTTATAAAGTTGTGTTTCAAATATGTAAATCACGGTTATAATCGAACATAATGACCAAAGGGAAATACACAATTGACACACTTAATTAAATTAATTTGTAAAGTTTAACGTTTTTTAAGCTTTTACATATGAAATGATACATACTTAATTGATTTAATTTGTTGAAAAAGTTTAATATTTTTTCCTATGAAATTGAAACTTTGAAAAGTATGTAAAAAAAAGGTTTGGAATGCTTATTCCACCAATCATTTTTCCAAATGCTATTTCTAACTTGAAATATCAAATAAAACTATCATTTATATATTGCTTTAAACTCATGTCAAAACCAACTACCCCGAAAGCTATGTTGGTGTAAAGATACCATGGGTTGGTTAAACCATTGGAAGTTTTGGTGAAAACTACATTTTCCATAACATTGATTATGCCAAAAATATTATTAGTTTTAAGTTTAAAGAGAAATTCTAATGTGAGGAAAATTTAGTGGTTAAGAGAAAATTAAGATACTATAAAGAGGTCATTAATCCTAACTTGTAAGATCAAAAGTATATCTAGGTAGTAACTAGGTAGTAACTAGCTCACTAAAGAAAACTAATATAGTCACTTGATTAGAATGAACTCTCATGAACTCCATGAGAGTGTATGAGCTTTGAGAATGAAAATCACTTTCTCTTAAAGTGTCTTGCTTACACTCACATTAGATTTGAGTTTCATAGTATTTGTTACAATACAAACCTTTATAACCTCCTAAATTGCCAAAACTATAGTGATCTTAGAAAGCTTCTTGGCAAGCTTTTTAAACACATGAACAAAATTTTAAAGTAAATCAAGTATTATCTTCCTTAAAGTCAGATAGACTAAAATTGATCTAAGTAGACATTAATCATCCTCATCAACATTTTAATTTTGAAATATTTGTATTATTTTAAATAAATTTATTAATTTAAAAAAAACAAATAACTTTTATATATTTAAAATTCAATAAATAAAAGTTGTTAAAATTTAATAATTAAAAGTTGTTTTTAAAAATCGTTAATAACCAAAAAAACCAACATTATCATCATTATTTACATCATAAAAATTGTAAATTCAAAATAATCAGAAACAAATATAAAATAATGACAAACTTTAAACGTGGTATTAGCTGAGCTAATGAGAAAAATCTCGCACACAAACAACATTATATGCCTTACTTAAAGGGCCCCACGCATTTAAGCTTCCACTTTTCTATCCAAAACACGCGATAACATTTATTCAACGGGAATATAAAAAGCATGACGTATTGGGAATTAATCCGAATGGGTAGTATAAAAATAAGTTAAAAGATTTGCTTATGTAGTATAAAAATAAGTCAAAACATTATAAAAAGTGTTATTGGCCCATGTGACATATCTTTTCTTTTTTATTTCTTTTTGACTAAGTTAGATCTTATTCTCTAATGAAAAGTGATAAGAGAAAGTGTCATGAATGACAAATTAGCGAAAATATTATTATTATTGCATTATTAAATAAAGGATCTTTATACGTTTCTGCACCAAGGGCTGAGATATGACTATTCCGTAAGTACGGGCTTACGTTTGAACCCTTTGGAAAAAATAAAATTACAAGGAATATGATACCCATGCGAATGCGATCTGTAAGTTGAGATTGGCTTGGGAAGTAAGCGAATATTTTGCGGTGACTGAATATATGATTCTAGAATCCTTGGAGACAGATTTTAACAATATCTGACCGGAATATTGAGGGTGGCACTTTAATTTTACTGCTGAAATTCCATTCGGATGACGGCGAACACCGTTCACGGAATTTGACGGTGCTAAAGTGAAAGTGATGATGGTTCACGGAGAGATCGAGAGATGGGAACCTTTGACGCCCCCATTTTCAGTCTTTAGATTCTAAAGGAGGAGGTGGTATTATGTTTCAAGAATTAGAATAGAATAGAACAGAACAGAACAGAATAGTTAAGGAACCTTTGACGGGAAAATATTCCGTCAAAAATTCATCCCGGGTAGGGGAGGGGAGGGGCCTAGCAAATGTTAGTTTTATAATGTTCGTTGTTGGGGTGTCCTTAGATGCGCATCTGCGGGACCCTGTCCCTAAAACATGCTCCGTGGAGGGCAGAGGAAGAAAAAGGCAGTCCCGACTTCCTCACCACCTGTCTAACATGTCATACGCTCCGAGGGCAGGTATTTTTCGAAAGCAGCAATATGTGTGGAGCGAGAGTGGTGTAGCTGCTGTCTAATCAGAGAAAAAGGACAAGTGTCCTTCGGCGTAAGGACGGTGTAAGGAGGAAAGGACAGACGGGGGCCTCAGCGGCTGCTTCTTCTTCTTTCTTCAATATCTTCATCAAGTTTCAGGGGACATTCGATTCTCTGGCGTGTCGAGGAGGGCCTCACATAGCGCAATTAAGTAAACTCTAGTCAAATCTACGGTTCTCGTTTTGCCAAAGAGCGTAAAAATGAGCCGGGGTCGCTTTTTACGCGCCGGGTAAAAAGAAGGAGGACGCCGCCTTTTACAGAGGTTTGTTTTTGTAGGTAGTTTTGGGTAATGACGAAAATTTGAGGTGGCTGCCTGGCACGTAATTATGTTAAGGCTGTACACATATTCGAACCGCGGGCGATTAATTGGATTTGAGAGTGATAAGGATTAATTATCGACTGGTTTACGGTTACCTATTGAGATTGATTCTAGGAAAGTGGGGGGGCCGGTTAGACAACAGAGCCGCACTGCAGACACAGAGCGAGAGAAGGGGGCTTCTCACCCACTCGTACGTCTCCGGCTTTACGCTTGGCCGGCCGTAGTGTCTCCAGTCCTCGCCCTTCTCGTCGGCTCGCCAGAAGGCAAGAAGGGCGGTCATTCCAGAGCAGAATCCATTCTATCATATCCATGCACTGTTGCCTTATCATTACCGCTATCATCATCATCATTATGATGGCATGGGTATCAACATGCCATCGGAAACCGCTTTTTAAGGCATCGTCCTTCACCGCCCTCCCTCCAGATCCTTACGACCAAGGGAAAACAACCGTGCTTTATCCCGTCGGGTTCGGGTTCGGGTTCGGGTTTAGGTTGTAGACTGTTGGGACTTGGGAATCGGGATCGAACCGGTGCTGAAGCGAAGCTCAAAGAATTCCTTCTCGTTTCCCGGAGAACTGCCGCCGCCGCCGGCCTTCTGCCGCGGCATCTGGAGGAATCAATCAATCCATCGATCTATTACCTTTAATAAATCCCTTTGTGTTTTTTATAATTTTCGCCGGGCATTTTCACCGGGTCTAGGGCGGGCGGGCAGGCGCTGGGTTGAATCTTTACTTTGGGATCTGGCTATATAAAGGGGACCGCGTCCCCCGGCATAGCAGCACGAAACGGCAAGGCAAATTGCTTGATAACGTGAGACAGACATGTCGACGAGCGGATTCGAAGGCGGGCCGGATCACCTCTGCTATGTTCACTGCGACTGTTGCAGCACAATCCTCGCGGTACTGTCAATTACCCTATGACATGCCAAGCCAAGGGTTTGGTTTGTGTAACAGCCTTTCTGCATCTCTCATTGTGTGTCTGTGTTTGTGTGTCTCTTTTGCGGGATCTTTAACTTTAACTTTATCATCTTGTATCATGATGAAAGGCGCCTGTATGACTGATGGACTCTCAGAAAATGGGGGCTTTAAAGTTTTTTTCTGCAGAACGTCTGTAAATGCAGCTTAAACGTGCGAATGAACTGCCTCGTACTATTAGCCTGCAGAAAAGTGAAGCTTTTTTAAGCTTTTCCGTAAATGTAGCTTAAACGTGCAAATGAAAACCTTGTTAACGACGTCAATGCCGATTTCCGCGGCAGGCGCTGAAAATCTAGGCAATCTGCAGTGCAAGGCACTTTCGCACATCTCTTGGACTTCCTTGCAGAATTTCGTGCTTGGAAACTCTAGCTATTGGTCATGCTTTTGAATTTAGTGTAAATTAGTGATAGAAATATTGAAATCTTAAACATTTACAGTTTTTTACGGGAACTAGGTTAAGAGTCGTTAAATGATGTCGAAGGTTTTAGCAGGTGTTCAGATTTGGCGAGACTCTTAGAGATTCGTTTTTTTCGCTAGAAGGAATGCATTTGAATTTACTTATATCTATGAATCTCCAATTTGATCGAAAAAAGTTCCAGATTAAGTCGAAACTGTTATCAATTTGTATAGCTTGTGAATGCTGAAACTGATGAGCAAAAAAAACGGTTAATGGAGTCTAACGATCATCGTCACCGCAGGTAAACGTTCCATGCAACAGCTTACACAGGATTGTTACCGTCAGATGCGGCCATTGCAATAACCTTCTGTCGGTTAACATGGCGCCCTTGCTGCAGTCGTTACCACAACAGGCGCAGCAGGTATGGCTTGCCTTCCAGTAGTTAAATTACGCTAGTGTAACTGCCTACTGACTGCTGTGTTGTAGAGACGGCAAAGCTTGCAAATTTTCACCCAATGTTGAAGCAGATCCTTCATCTAAAATTTTTGGAATATGTTTACCGGAAATTTTGCTTAGTTTGATTACTTGTGGATGATTATTGATTTCCTAGGGTTAGGAGTTGAATTTAAGGGCTGTAAAACTTCATCAGATTGAAGATATGAAACAAAACACGCCAGCATTGTTGAAAGATTCAGGTGCGACCGGGAATAGCATTTTGCAGGCGATAATCCACATCACCGCAAAATGATGAGAGAAAAATAAAGTTTCCTTTAGGTTTTAGTTCTGAAAAGAAATCGTAGCGCTCTTCTCATTTATGCCAAGCTTAAGGCACCTAATACCGATAGCTGTAACAAAAGATTTCAAGATTTCTTTCAAGAAAGTAAAGAGTCGCTTATGATCACTGCCTTGAGTTTCATACTAAATTTATTTTGTGTAAAGTGTTGAAGATCATCGTTGGCAATGGGATGTTTGACCTTTACTTTCTTTTAAAACTGGCTTATATTACTGAATTAATCCTGGTAAACCTGCATGACAGCCCCTGTAGATTACGAATAACACTGGGAAATAACATTTTCTCGTTTGGAAAATTTATGCTAATCTCTCGAATATATATTTATTTATCGTCAAGAGAAAAATTCCTTTTAATGACTGCTTTATTCTTTATCATGGTCTGATTTGCATTTCAAGGATTTTTCATGATCTGATTGTGTTTTTTATTCATGCTAACAGCCAAGCCAGACTACTAGTACGTACGAGTACCCCAGGGATCCTGGATCTTCATCTACTGCCATTAACGATGGAGTGCTTATATCTTATTCGGATAACGATGAAGCGAGGATTCCTTACAGACGTATGTCCCGGCTTTCATAGCAAGCAACTTACCATAATCATTTTTAAGAAAATAACAATTGTCAAGATCGGTTGGCAAAATGGTTTCCCCTCTTTTGTGTTACCAGATTGATAAAAACAAAATTATGCTAATATCCAGCGTGAAATATTCATATTATATTGGCCAATGGTAGAAAAGAAAGCACAGTAAAGCGTCTACTAATATGAATATGGCGTTTAATGTTTCTGCAGAGCCGGAGAAAAAACAGCGCGTTCCATCTGCATATAATCGTTTCATAAGGTAAGAACGATTTCTACTCAATATATAGGGAGAAGCATAAAATTTGAAATTTCGAGGAATCGCTTTTCTTTTCTTTCCTTTTTAAAACTGATAAAAATTCAAACCCAATTGATTTCTTTTTTTTAAAGAAAAAATAACTTTAATTTTTATATAAACCTTGCTTCTAACAAACCTATTTCTTATTTGCAGAGACGAAATCCAGAGGATCAAAGCCAGCAATCCAAAAATAACTCACAAGGAAGCTTTCAGCGCCGCTGCCAAGAACGTAAGATAATGATCAGCATCGAAATTTTATCATCTAATGACTATTTCTTTCCTATTTTTAATCTTTATTTGATATCTTTATTGCAGTGGGCACATTTTCCTCATATTCACTTTGGCTTGATGCTGGACAACCGCAGGCAAGCTAACTCAGAGGTATTGTACTGATTAAACTCCTTATTGCTTATTAGTCCTCTTTATAGGAGTAATCAAGAAGGCAACCATTATTTATAGAGACCTAGATAATGAAGTACTCTGCGCATGAAACTAAACGAATTAGCTATAACTACAGCCAGCCCGTTTCATTTTACTTACATGGATTTATTCTAGATATTGCCGCTTAGAACCTGCTGGCCATCACTAATATATGATCGGTGGTTTGGAATTCATCCAATCATTGGAACCACACCAAAGTTTGAAATATATTCACAAAAGCCTTGAATAGTTTTCCGCATCTGTAATCCTTATTTATGTTCAGATGGATATTAGAGAACTAGCTGCCATATTCTTAGGCATTGATATTGAGGAAAAATTCTTGAATTTACTTTTACATTGGTTAAATTACTGCGACCCTATCGTATGCACTGCTAACGATATAAGTCCATGTCTTCCATTAAGGATCGCTCTTTAACTAATTTCAATTAAATGCGTTTTTCAAGGAATTGGATACGGCTAGTTTCATCCCGGATGAGAACAAATACTCGTTATAAAATTTCAGATCCTAAATATTTTAATGTTCCATATCCTAATTATTTTAATGTCCCCACGTCACAGTAGCTTGAATTCATAGACAAACTACATGCAGCTTTGGTGTGGAGTTTTGGTCGAATGATGTTCGCTATGACGAATTGTCATCAGCAAAGTATCTGCTATCAATTTTAGTTCATTTATACGAGGCATAGGAAATCGTGAGATAATCTTTTCTGGCCATCAATACTAAAAATAAAATGCCATTGGTACTATTAATGGCACGATTTGAAACCTGTTTTTAAATATTCAAATCACTGAAAGGAATTTCTGGCTAAACTTATTAGATTGAATCAGGAGTTGCAGCCCAGCATAACTGGTATCAAAATTCATTTCTGATTGCCAATCACATTGCGTAGATCAAAACATGATTGGAACAGTGAGCCGTTTGTAGAATTCATATAGTTCTAATTTAAATGAAAATTATATTGTAATAAATCTTCTTACGGACAGGAAGATTAAATCAACCCCATTGAAATTAATTCTTGCCATAGTCATGACTTCCATTGTATTTTAGTGTGCTCAATTTTTTTGGCGTGGTCTAATTCTCATTAATTTACACGGATCATTGACTCGATTATGCCGTATATCGAACTCTACAGTTTCAAACTTTCAATGAACACGTTTTGAACAGGAGTCTGGACTACACTGGCATTTTTCACATTCCTCACATGTTTAGTACCTGTTTTCAAAATACAGTAGCCAAAGTCAACTGGAAAAGAATTATCTTGTCAAAAGCCTTCACAAAAAAACAGATGAGAGAATTATAGGATCTCCTGGAACGGATAAAATTTCAAAATTCGAACGGTTCATGTCATTCTACTACATGGACATCAATCAGGCTGACAAAATTTCAAAATTCGAACGGTTCATGTCATTCTACTACATGAACATCAATCAGACTGACAGGTTCCTTGCCCGGAACCTTGCCAACAATAATCTACCCGCCCGAAATCCTGTTCACACAAACAGAAGCTTTGATTGATGGGCAACAATATCTACGCGCCCGAAATCTTGCCAATTGAAGTTCCAGGCTCGTTGCTTGAAACCTTGCACACACAAACAGAAGCTTTGATTGATGGGCAACAATATCTACCCGCCCGAAATCTTGCCAATTGAAGTTGCAGGCTCCTTGCTTGAAACCTTGCACATTTGTTTGTGTGAACACTGAGTTAACCTGCTATAAGTACAGAACAATATAAAAACCACATTTTTTGCTTTTTGTTGCCTCTCCTTGCTTTCGATGTGTTTAAAGTCATTGTTGGAATTTTTTGTGTGCAGGATGGGGGTGATGTTCTGAACGCGGAAGCTCTATGCAACAACTGATCACTACGTTTTAACTTTGCGTTAACTTGATTGATCTATCTGTTTGGGAGATATCATTATGTACTGTATGATAAATGTGCTTCTACCATAGGAGTTTAGAAACCATGTTGTTTAGAAATGCTTTGCTGATCTGTTAAATTACTCATCCATATCTATATACATTTTTCTTGCAATTTGAATGAACAATCATGTGGGAAAAATAAGTAAATGTTGTTGAATATATAGAGCCTTGTTGGCCATATGAAAGGGCTTTACTTTCGCACCAGCAACTAGAGATATCTTGAATTTGTTTGTGCATAACGCCATTTCTAATTGCAAAGTACATGGGAAGATCATGCAACAAGAGGACGATAGCCGCAAAATTCTCATACGATAACTCTTGCTTTGCATGTTTTATATAGCGCTAGATATACTAGAAAGATTTCCACCTAATTTGATTTTTTAACAATGAGTTTTGTACAGGAGAATTTTACGTGGTTTATTAAGATCTCTTACATGGTTCCATTTTAAACTCTAAGAAGGCGTTTGACATGGTAGAATGACAATTTCAAAATTGCTTTCTGTTTACAAGAGTTGTGGGCCCTTGAACAAATAGTGCATACAGTTATAAATTCATTATAACCGGAATCGATAAAGTGCTCAGTGCCGAGAAATACAAAATCTAAGTGTGCTCAATAAATTCAGAGAAGAATTTATAATAGTATAGCTTTCTTCTGCCTTCAACATATAACATAGTAGTTCATAAGACAAATAGGTATAGCAGGAATTTGTAAAGGGGCTTAAGGGATACCATGCATGAACCACTCTGGGTATATATCTCATTGACTTAGTAACATGCCCTAACATGCCATTTTTGGTACTCACCTGTAGTTCCATCTCCATGATCTTTTATTTTGGAAATAATCGTGAAGCTATGGTGAGATTCAAGATAACAATGACATCATCATCCTTCATGATGAAATTACCCTTTGTTTTCATTAAGGAAACTTATTATAGAAAATGTTATGAGTATTGTCTATTGTGAAACCAATATAATTCTCTTAAAGGACTCATCACTTAGTTTTTTAAATAGTGTAATCATGAGACTCATCATCCAAAAATTATCTCCTCCCCTTAAGATTTTAACTCCTTCTGATTTAAATTAATAGTAAGAGTTCATATGTTTGCACCATAAATAGTTTTACATTTTCTATTATGATTCAATTACATGTTTTTTTTCTTTTACATTTATTTTTCCTTATATTTATATTTTCCATCTTCAATCCTTTAATAAATACATTTAAATACATTTAGCTCTCTTATACTTTTATTATTATTCATTTACATGTTTTTTCCATATTTTATTTCCCTATACTTTTATACTTTTATGTATCATTTTTCATCCTTGAATAAATACATTTGGAACTCTTGTCCTTATATTATGATTCAACTACAGGTTTATCCACATTTATTTCATTTCCCTATATGTTTATCCACATTTCATTTCATTTCCCTATAGTCATATATGTCATCTTCTATTCTTCAATAAATCAAAACAATAAGTAGGACACAATGCAATGCTTAGATTATCTACAGCATTAATATTTCCCTTGGGGATGTGGGGGGTATTCAAATCACATTTTGAGAACCATTTCTCTTACAAGTACCTTATAAAAGGAATATTGAAATGTTATATTTATTTATTTGAATCTAGACATAGGTTTAGAATTTGTGGCCAAGGTTCGAGAATCCTAGAACCCGTGGTAGTGTAGGGAATCATTCATTCATATTTTCCTTTCTCTCTACATATGAGTATAGTTTCTCCTTATCTTATTTTTCTCCTTCACCATTTTTTTAATTATCACTCAATTAATCATCATAGGTATCATCATATATTCCAAAGGACTAGTGGGGATCATGTCCCTCATTCTTCTATCTTTGTCTAATTTATCAATATTTCTCATTATTTTGACCACCTCATCAGTTTCAATAGTTGCACAGTATGTGTAATAAGTAGATCTTTTTGCATTATCATGAAAAATATATTTTGTGTGATAGTATTAGATATTCTCAATAGTTTCCATGTGATAGTTTCTTAAACTCTCAACATTGTTGAAAAAATGGCCTTTAAAATGTATGTCTTCCGGATAGAAAATAAATTATGCCAAAAATGTGTGCAATGTTTTTGGATGACTTCTTGGTAGATGGGAAACATTCTCCTAAACAATTCAAGTAAAATAAAATTGTCCAATACACGTAGTTAAAAGAGTTTTGGATGCACAATATAACCATAAAACCTTATCCAAAAATAATATTCATCTACAAAATAATAATACTTCCCATCTACAAATTCTATTATTTCCATAGTAAACTAGTTAGAGCTCAATCCATAAGGTAAGTTATAGATGCAAACAAAAACATACATCGGAATCTATAAAAATGATATTTTCCCTTCTTAGTTCATGTTACTTAAACTTCAAATCCCTTCTTAGTTCATGTTACTTAAACTTCAAATCAAGTATGACAGACATATTTGGTTTTAGGAAAATTTGAATTGCCATTTTGTAAACATAAGGAAACTACGATAAATGATCTAGAATGAAAATTTTACTACTTCAAGCTTTTGACATCATGATCGATAGTGTTTGAGATTATATCCCTCTATTTATAAATGGTAAAATTACTCTTTTTGTTTTAGCCAAAGGATTATGAAAATGAATTTGTTTTGAAATTTGATTTTGGAGCATTAACTCTAAATACTAGATAACATCCATGCCAAATATTTGTAGTGGTGGGAGAACATGTGGATATCATATGTGTAAGAAATATATTGAAAATATTTAGTGGGAATCTTATTTCGTGCATTCAATCATTTCCATGCTCCATTATGCAAGTCTAGAGATATATATGTCTCCCTTGGATCATAAATTTTGATTGTTATAGACAAGCAAGACACTACATCAAAAGTGATAGAATTCTGACAATATGTGATAGAATTCTGATGATATGTCATCTTACATGGTTCATTTCTTATGATATGGCATAGTTCTTCAAACTTGTAATGCTTATCACAACACTGTATTGTTTCCCTTGAGTTGATCATAGTTAATATGGAAGTGGATTTGGAAAATTGATGATAACCATGTGGAGATTCTTTCAGTTATATCTTCAATGTTACATAATATCTTAAGGATTTTTCTTCCTAAATGTGTTGGTTGTATCCACTATATTAAATAATTTAGTCTTTTTCATGATGTGTGACACAATATTGAGATTTGGAATTTCGCAA
Organism: Pseudotsuga menziesii; assembly: GCA_001517045.1. Lineage (NCBI taxonomy): Eukaryota > Viridiplantae > Streptophyta > Pinopsida > Pinales > Pinaceae > Pseudotsuga > Pseudotsuga menziesii. The sequence goes on from LPNX010505430.1 coordinate 669,806, forward strand.
AGGACTAGACAACATAATTGAAATGATAGTCTTACCTTTCTTGATAGTGTTCCTAATATGAACAAAATATTATATGGGAAAACACAATAATGACATTAATATTTCAAAAAGTGAATAATATAAATAACATTAAAATCCATCAACCAGTGTGTATTCCTTATACTAGTGATGCCATGCTACAAGGATCACCCATATTTAGAATTGTATGAAAGTTAAATAGTACAATGATGGGAAAAGTATTTTCAAAATATTTTTTTAGGGATCCTTGATGGGAGATGGCTTTGGACACGTGAGGCCACCTTTATGCTAACTATCACCATGAGTAATATTCATTTTCATTCTTTACATTCATACCTACATATTATCATTATATCATATGGATTTTGTACTAGACTCTTGTCAAAGATATAACCACTTAGTAAGATGTGTTGTGACTTCTTCTATGCCAAATCCATGCCAAAATCATGTAGTGATGATACAATATATCTCTACTATCCTTATGTGGTATACTAACTTCCTTCAGCCCCACTACTTTATCCCAAATGTATGACCTCTTAGGGATTCCTAGAGCATAGGTATGATCGTTTTCTAACTTCCATTTACTTGGTCCCTTTCTCTTCGATTTGGTTCACTTAGACCCTTATAGCATGGATTTTCAATATTTCCTCACTGTATGGCTCTATGTTGATGTTAAATCCCATTCTTGGATCCATAATTACCTAGAATGGTTCGTTATAGGTCCATGATGACATAAATTTATGTGTTTTTTCTATTTGAGGGGGAAAAATAGTCAAATCCTCATTAACCTTTTCTCATCTAAAGGTGACAACAAAACCATTGATTTCCTGGAATTATCCCGATGTTTTTTCACATCTTATGAAAAAAAGAGCTCTCTTTAGACGAGAAACTCATGATTAGAAACTTGGGGTATGTGGTCAAGCCATATTTTTAGAATTTGTTGTATAGGTCCCCCTCTCTATCTAATGGTCACTTTTTCCATTTACTTATTCCTTCAGATAATTGTTTCCTATATATACCATTCAATTCCTTTTTTGTATGATCTCCTATTCCCCTCTCTTTGACTCTCTTTCCATAACACACTTAAAAAGGGATCAAATATTTATCTACATCATTATCCACTTATTAGGTTCTTTGACATCTTGCATTTTCATTCTTCAAACCTATAGGGATATTTTTCTATTTGTTTGGATTAAAACTTGTAGGATTTTTTTTCTCATCATAGAGCATCTTGAAGGGATAATTCCTCTAATATGTTAGACAATTTAACCCTATAAAATTATATCAATTTCATGACAACTAGGGGATGTAACACCCTTGGACTGAACCCTTGTATGATAATGAGTTTATGTAAAGTTTATGAGTGCATAGGAAGTAGAACTCATTGAATGCTTCCAAGCATTTATATAAATATAAATTGGTCGTAGCTTAGTCAGAATGCTAGGTGGACATGGACTTATATATTTACCTAAGATGGTGAGAGGGGGGGTTGTAATAGACTGGGAGGTTAAGCTTATAACAAGTTAACCCTAGAAACAAAAAAGAAAGCCCTTTTTACCTTTTTATTAAGCTAGAATTTCTTGATTTCCTGTAAAAACCCGTTTAAGAGTTAAAAATGGGGTTAAGTGGATGCTAATCAAGTTTTGGACAAGTGTGTTGTTGGAAATGTAACTTTGAAAGATATTATTCACTGTATTATTGTATTATTATTATTATTATTATATTTTGTTGTAATTTTACTGTACCTCCTTTCGAGGATGTTTTCCCTCTGATCAAAAGGTGTCATTAATGTAATTGGTCATGTAAGAGTCGAGTTAAAACCACCATTATAAGTAAGGGAAATAGTCCCCAAAATAATATTGTAAAACGTATTTTTTGAGTACCCTTAGGATAGGTCGGACCAGTAGGGTCCAGAAGTTGGCCATGTTGGACCAAAAGGCCACACACATTATTATTATAAATAGGGAGGTTCCCTCCCTCATTTGGACACACTACAAGCTCAAGCAAGTTCGCTCCATGGAAGAGAAAGACAAGTTCAGTGGTGAGAAAGAAGTAAAATACATCTTATCTTTATGTTTTATATCTTGTTAGATTTTTATCATTTAAGCTATCATTATATTAGGATCTTTAACTAAGAGAATAACAAGCACAACAATCAAAGACAAGAGACAATGAACACAATATTTTTCCTTAGGGAAACCATAAATGGAGAAAACCCCGCAACTTCCTTAGAGATAGAATCAACACCAAAAGTAAAACCCCAAAATAGTAAGATGATCTCCTGACAGTAGTAGCCTCTTTCTTTCTAGCCCCGGCAACTTCTTCTCTCTTAGCTATGCGCTACAACTGAGTGTGAGTGAGTGTGTGATAAATAGAGAGGCTCGCTCTCTATTTATACTAATCCCTAACTTGACAATAAATCACTAGGGCTGAATTCTATAGGAGAGTCTAATAACCCTAGGGCCCCGAAACTGTGGGGACTTTAACCCTTGAACAATAGGAGGGTTACCCACAATGACTTGACATGACTTGTTTACATTATTGAAACTCTTGATAGGAACATCGGGGCATGACATGACTCAAATACATTACAGAAACTTCCCAGAATAAACATCGGGGTACAAGACATAAGATATACAAGTGAATACATTTCGAAGTTACAAATACATCAACACTCCCTCTTAACTAAGAAGGTATTCTCTCGACACAATTTATCAACACGGGTCTTCTTCTCTATATCATCTCAATCATCAATGAGTTCTCGTCATCTTCATCTTCAAGTCATATTCATCTTGATCTGGATCATCACTCAATCTGGATGATCACTGCTGGATCATCTTTGCTGGATCATCATCACTGGATCTAGATCATCACGGGTGTTATCTCTTAATTTTTCTTGTCATAGGAAGTTCTATAGAGCCAACCCTTTTTCATGCTGGATGTACATGTACAAAGCCAGTCCTTTTTCATACTAGATGTATCATCACAGAGCTAGTCCTTTTTCATACTAGATGTGGCATCTACATAGAGCCAGTCCTTTTTCATACTGGATGAGTCTT